>PVJH01002339.1:0-40242 GCA_004026705.1 Nesogale talazaci | reverse complement strand
AACACTTACAACAATCCACACATACGTCCAATGTATGCCAAGCACATTTGTACACTTATTGCTATTATCATTCTCAAAACATTTGCTTTCTACTTAAACCCTTAATATTAGCTCCTCATTTTGTCCCCTACCTCCCTACTCCCCTCATTCATGAACTCTTCATAATTTGTAAATTACTATTATTTTGTCATATCATACACTGTCTGATGGCTCCATTCACCCACTTTCCTGTTGTCTATACCCCAGCGAGGAGGTTATATGTAGATACCCCTGTCTACCTCACCTTCCCACCACCCTCCTGGTATTGCCACTCTCACCATTGGTTCTAAAGGGATCATCTGTCCTGAATTCCCCATGTTTCTGGTTCCCATCTGTACCACTGAACATCCCCTGGTATAGCCAGATTTGTAAGGTAGAATTGAGATCATATAATGGGTGAGAAGAAACATTTAAAAGATAGAGGAAAGTTGTACCTTTCATCATTGCTACCCTGTACCCTGACTGGCTCATCTCCTCTCCGTGACCCTTCTGTAAGGGGATGTCCTATTATCTACAGATGGGTTTTGTGTCCCTAATCTGTATTTTCCCTCATTTATAATAATATATTTTTTAGTTCTTTGATGCCTGAACCTGATCCCTTCAACACCTCGTGGTCACACAAGCTGGTGTGCATCTTCCATGTGTGCTTTGTTGCTTCTGAGCTAGAGCCTTTAAGACTCCAGATGCTCTATCTCTTGATAGCCAGGCACCAATCTGCTTTCTTCACAATGTTTGCTTATGAACACAGCTGTCTTCAGTGATCATATCAGGAAGGTAGACACACAATGATATGCTTTTTGTTCTTTGATGCCTGATACCTGATCCCTTCGACACCTCGTCGTCACACAAGCTGGTGTGCTTCTTCCATGTGGGTTTTATTGCTTCTGAGATAGATGGCTGCTTGTTTACTTTCAAACCTTTAAGACCCCAGATGCTATACCTTTTGACAGCCGGGTACCATCAGCTTTCTTCACCATTTTGCTTATGCACACATTTGTTCTCAGCAATCTTGTTGGGAAGGTGAGCATCATGGAATGACAATTTAATAGAGCAAAGTGTTCTTGCATTGAGGAAGTACTTGAGTGGAGGGCTAATTTCCAATATAGGATGTTAAATTTTAACCTAATTATATCTGCATTGTATCTTCATTTTCCAATGCATTTTTTTCCTGAGGGCAAGACTATTCACATTCCTAGTCATCAATCAGAGAGAATTAAATGGAAGCTTAATCCACAGGGGGACTCTGAAAATGAATTTCAGGCTTCCACAATCATCCAAAGCCTTCTGCAAATGAAATGATCAGAATTGAAACTCTGATACAATTCCCCATTATCACCTTGTATTTTATTATTTGCAATCTTTGGATCACACGGGCTAGACCTTCTGTGTGTATTTAGCTGACACCTCACTTAGATGGCTGCTTGTTTTAAGATATTTTAAGGCCCTAGGTGTTATCCTTTCTGATAACCAACACCACTCTGATTTTTCACCACACTCTGCTGTAGCACCCATATTTTCAGTGATCCTTTCATTGAGGATAAGTATTGAGGAGGACTACATCATAAGAATTGATTGTTAAATTAGGACTTACAGGAATCCTACCCTTAAGCCACTTAATAGTCTCATCATTATTAACTCTTTCCCTTTCTTCTTCTCTCCCATCCAGGTTACCACTAATAGAATGTGTGATCATGAAATACTTACACTTTTATTATTGACTTACTTCACTCAGCAAAATGCCTTCCAGCTTCCTTTATTTTGTCACCAAGTTTCCTTTCACCTACTGGCTAAGCAGTATTTCATTGTTATGCATGTATCTCATTTTGTTTATTCATTCATCTGTTGATAGGCACGTAGGTTGCTTCCACCTTTTGGCTTTTGTGAACAGTATTGCAAGAAACATCGATGTAAAAATCTTTCTTTGAGCCTCTGCCTTCTCATCTTTTGGATATATGTGAGTGTGTGTGGATCAGATGACAGTTCTATTTTTAGATTTTTTTTTTTTTTTTGCAAAACACCACACTGTTTTCTATAATGACTGCTATTTTGCCTGCCCAGAAATAGTGGGTATGGGTTCCAGCTTCCTCACATCTTTATCCACAGTTGTTATTTTCTTTTAAGCTTAGTCATCCTAGTGGAAATGGAATGGTAAATCTCATTTGGTTTTGATTTGCACCTCTGCGATGGACAGCAAAGAAGCCCTAGTGGTGTAGTGTTGGGCTACTAACCTCAAGATCAGAAGTTCGAAATCATCAGCTGTTCTGTAAGAGAAAGCCAAAGCTTTCTGCTCCCGTAAAGAGTTAGGGTCGCAAAAGCCCAAATGGGGAGCTCCTCTCTGTCCTAAAGGGTCACTAGGGGAGGGAATCGACTTGATGGCAGTGAGTTTGCTTTGGGTTGGCTAGTTGGTAACACCGAGCACCTTCTCATGGCTTTGAAATATTCTCTGTAGTGAAATGTTTATTCAGTCCTTTGCCCATTTAATGATGGGGTTATTTTTATATTTTTGTGTTGTCTACATTTTATGTATATTTTTGATTCTTGACAGCGCTATGGTTTCCTAAGATCTTTTCCTGGTTGTTAACTTTTTTTGGTAAAATCTTTTTGAGGTAGTCACATTTTTATTTTGTTTTTTATTTGAAGCATTTTGATCACTTAGGAGATATTTTCATTTAGTTTCTTGACATTTTTATCTGTTCTTAGTTAATTTGAGTAGTTTCTGTGCTAAGAATTTGTTCCTTTCATCTACGTTATCCAGTTTGTTGCCATCTGGCTATTGACAATTTTTTTTCATAACTTTCTTTCTTCCTAGGTCAGTTATCATGTTCTATTTTTTATTTAGGTTATTTAATATATTCTTTTCTTTTCAGTCTAGCTAGTGGTTTGACAATTTTATTGATATTTCCAAAGAACCAACTTCTGGTTTTATGGATTCTTTACATTGTTTTTCTGTTTTCAATTTTATTTATTTCAGCTCTGATTTTTATTATTTCTCATTTTGTGGTAAGTAGGTTATGAAATTGCTGAGAAAGGTTGTTGATTTGACATCTTTTTTTATTCATTTAGATATTTTCTGCTAAAAGTTTTCCCCCTGAGTACTGCCTTTGCTGTACCCCGTAAGTTTTGGTATGTTATGATTTTATTTTCATTTCATGCTAAGAAATTTGTGTTTTTTTCTTTTGATTTATTCTTTGACCCATTGATATTTTAATAATGTGTTGTTTAATTTCCATATGTTTTTCCATTTTCTACGGTTATTATTTTCAGAGTTGTGTTATTGATCTTTAGTTTCACTTTGTTGTGGTCAGAAAAAATACTTAGCATGGTTTCAATCTTTCAAAATTTATCAAGACCTGCTTTTTGTCTTAACATGTGGTATATTCTGAAAAATGATCTCTGGAGTACAGTAGAATATATATTATGCTGTTTGGGGATGGAGTGTACTGTATATGTCTATTTAGTCTAGTTGGTTACAATATCATCCGAGTCTCCTGTCTCCTTATTGATTTTCTATTTATGTATCTATCTAATCAATGCCGATTTAAATCTCCAAATATTACTATAAGTTGTCTATTTATTCCTTTAATTTTACCCATCTTTCTTTATGTATTTAGGTGCCTGGTTACTTGGGAATTTAAAAATTAAATGCCAGCACTACAATCTCAGCCCAGATCAATCAAGAAGAGTCTCTGGAAGTTGACATCTAGAAACTTACATGTTTAAAATTTTCCATAAGATTCTGAACACAGGAGGCTTATTCTGTCCAAATGAAATATAATGTAAGTCATATGTGTTACTTAAAATTTTCTGGGAGCCACATTAAAAAAAGTAAATGGGCACATGTGAAAGTCACTTTAATAATGTTTCATTTCATCAAACTATTGTTGTAAAAAAGACTATTATACCAAAATGTAGCAGTATAATAATTATCAAGATATCTAATTTTTTCTTTATGGTTTGAAATAAGTATGCATTTATACTTACAACACATTCACGTGCATCCAGTAGCCACTGTTTGGATCAGTACAAATCTAAACTATATATTCCATGGGAACAAGGCCCTTATCTACATTTTTGTTTTGTTCACCACTACCTTCTCATTGCCAAGCACAGAACCTCATATATGGTATAGACTCAAGAAAATATTTGCTGAATAGACAAATGACACTCATTTGAAATTCAAGGTAAATTATAAAGCGCATGCCGGTTTCACATACAAAACCTCAAACTCACTGCCATGGAGTCATGGCTGACTCTTAGTGCTCCCTGCGGGTTTCTGAAACTGTAAATGTTCGTGTAAGTGGAAAGTCCAGTCTTTCTCCCTCAGAGCTGCTGGTAATTGTAGACTGCTGACCTATCAGATCGCAGACCTGCTCATAACCACTACACCACCAGCGCTTCTGGTATTTTAGATCTTGCAGTTCTCAAATAAATTGCCATGACTTTTTGCATTTTGCAACAAAGACTGAGTTACTAGATATTATTGCTGCTGGGTGCTGTGAAGGAGTTCAGATTCATAGCGACCCTATGTACAAAGGAATGAAACACCACCCAGCCTAGGCCTTGGCCGTCCTGAGAACCATCGTGTGTATCCATTGTTGCCATCACTGTGTCCGTCCATTTTATCGAGGGCCTTCCTTTTTCCCTGCCCTTCTACTTAACTGAGCTACTAGACACACTGCTGACATTCTTCACAATCATATGTATACTTCTGAGTCTTGGCACTCTGGGGTCTGGCATTCAGTCTGAAATACCACCAGGATGCTCATTACCAGTGAGGACGGTGGGATGTCAACTCACTGCACATTCCTCATGAGGAGGGGTCTTTGATGTATTTGCTTAATTTAGATATGTGAGATCACTTGGCATTTGTGCTTTTATAACTGACTTATTTTATTCAGGGTGGTAGTTACACAATCTGGTGGAGACTTCAAAGTGAAGAAGGGACTCAAGCCTGTCAATCAGGTTGATGACCTCCCTTGGAGTCACTAAGTCGATGAATAGCTCACTGGAGGCAGGAAACATGCTCACTCTCTGAGCGTGGCATTGCTCTAATGACAAGACACATGGTGCGACGCTGACATAGGCCACGCTGCCGGGGCTGGAGAAGCTTACACCATTACTGGTGCCACACGACTTTCCACCCACTGGCCTGTGATCATCCTGCATTCGGCATCGTTGCATCTGTTTCGTGAGTCTGAAGAAGGATTTATAGATTGGTATCAGATATATGGGCTGATCATAGACTTATGGACTTGACCTGGACTGGCCTGGGATGTCTTCTCAATGTTCAATTGCTCTTGCATATAAAGATCTTTCTTATATGCATGCAAGTGTCTATGAGTTTTGTTTCTCTAGCATGGGCTAGCATACTCTGCATGATTTTTTAATTTAATGAATAATTTTACTGGGGACTCTTACATATAGCACACCATACATCAATTACCTTAAGCAGAACAATTATTGGCATGAATAATTTCTAAACATTACCTTTCTTTTTGAGCCCTTTGATATCAGCTTCTCTTTTTTCCCCTCCTTTCCTACCTCGATACCCCTGTAAACCCTTAATATATTATGTATTATTATTATTATTTATACATATCTTATACCACTCCTTCTATCCCTGGTTTCTTCCCTTGAAGATGGTTATCTGCCATCATTGCTATCCATTCCCCCTTCCTTCTCTTCTTTCCCCTACCCTTCCCCTCTCCTCCTTGGATCCTTGCTCCCATTACTGTTTATTGGGGGGGGTTGTTTTTCCTGAATTTTGTGTATATTGACAACTTTTGTATGTGCACCAGTCTAACGGAAATTGTGAAATTGGACTGAGATCATATTAGTAGGAGTGGAAGGAAAGAAGGATTAAATAACTAGAGGAGTGTTGTGTATGTTGTTGGTGCTAAACTACCCCCGGATGCATTTTTTCCATCTCTGCAGCCCCTCTGCGCAGGTAAGTCCAATGATCCACAAATGGACTCTGCGTCTCTAGCTTGACTTCTCCATCATCTTGGTGAGATTGTTCATTTTTGGAATTCTGATGTCTGTTCCCATCTATACCTCATCATCACACATGCTGGTGTGCTTCTTCTGTATAGGAACAACAAACACTTGTGTATTTGTTGTTTCCCTGCTAGACAGCCGCTTTTGAGGCTTCAAGTTTTTAAGACTCCAGATGCGATGCTCTTTAACAGCCAAGCACCATGCGCTTTCTTCACCACATTTTCTTATGCACCCGCTTTGTCTTCTGCATTCATGTCAGGGCAGTGGGCAGCAACCAAGGCCACATTATTATTACAAAGTGTCCTTGTGTTGAGGAAATACTTGAGTAGAGGCCCAGAGTCCATCGACTGCCTCAGTGCATTGCTATATAAATATAATTGCCATATATATAGGCTGCTACCCCTATTTTAATACATTGTTATACTTACTGATGTACACCTCTGTTAATACCTCTATAAATAGTTCTGCTTCCTAGTTATTTCCTCTATTTCCTTTTACTTTCCTCCTGTCCCACTCTCATGTGGATCCCCCATTTGCCTCTCAGTAATTCCTCCAGCTAGGTTATGGCTACTCCATCAGTACCAGGATTTCTACTCCCTCGGCATGACGTTTTTAAGATTAACCTGTGCTGTAGCCTGCATGAGGACTTAATTTCTCTTTATTGGCGAGTGATATTCCATTGTGCTGTGCTGTTGCTAGGCACTGTGGCAAGGGTCCCAACTCACAACAACCCCGAGTACCAAAGGACTACGCTCTGCTCCTCGGTCAGTCTCACGGCCATGGTTGCGTTTGAGCCTTTCCTCTGCTGATGCCTATGTTTGCTTGTTTCCGTATTTTAAAAGTAGTCTAGATCATTAGGCGAGTTGTTCCTTGCAAGGTTGATAGTTCAAACCTACCAGGTGCCCTGCAGGAGAAAGATGAGGTGTTGGCTTCTGTCTAGATTTATCGTCTTGAAAACCTACACACAGTCACTCTGAACTGGAATTGACTCAGTGGCAAGGGTTTCACATGTGCACTCTTTGGAAAAGGGCTGCAATGGACATTGGTGTATGTGGCAGTCAGGTACTCGTGTGTCACTTTCATGATTGGGTGGAGTCTAGCCTATCAATCTGGAGATAGCCAATGAGAACTCTGTGTGGCCATGGCTTTCTCCTGAGAATTCTGGGAAGTTTCTCAGTATTTCCCAATTGGAGAAGAGAGACCTGACTCTCCGTGTCTTGGAGTCGGTCTGTCGACAAGACAAGATGATCGCATGCTGATAGAACCCTTATATCCAGATGCATGTTTATGGATTTGTTTTTTCTAGTCTACCCGGGCTAACACAGTGTACAAAATTCTGTTTGTGTTCCTGTTTGTCTTCTTATTGTAGGGTTGGGATTGCTAGGTCATATGGCACTTCTGTGTATAAGTGTTCGAGGAATTGTCAAACTGTTTATCATAGTGGTTGTGCCACTGCACCCAGCAGTGGATGAGGGTTCCAGTTTTCCACAACTTTTTCATACTTTACAAGGTCCAAGTAATTGCCTAGTCCCATCCCTGTCCTCAGGCACTAGACCCCTCACCCCACTGTAGGTCGCGGACCTTCCATGTCCATGCATATTTCTGGGCTTTTGTGAACTGTACCAGGAGGATGCATCAGGACTCCTAACAAGTCATGTGAATTGGAGTTGGAATTGACTCAGTGACAGGGGTTCCACATATGGACTATTGTGAAAGGGGCTGCAATGAACATTGGTGTATGTGGTGTAAGAACTCAAACTTCTTGCGTATCTTCTCAAGCAAGAATCTGTTGCAAGAGTTATTTTCAGCACATTGAAAGTAATTCTTGAATTATTCTTTTGGAATATAGTTGTTCCTTGTGATTATAATCCTTAGGATTATAGAAAGACATAAAACATTGCTGATGCCAAAGAGAAAGACAGCAGTACTCCATTTAGTTTTTAAGCATTTTTGTTGGTACATAATCCACTTATACAACTCAGTAATTCAATCAAGAAGAATTGTACAGTTATTAATACAATCCAGACACCTCTTATATTAGGTCAGGTGGAGCAGAGAAACAAATTCATAAACATGCATATGGATATAAGGAAATAGTTTATATACAGGAGGAATGGAACATTGAGAAAGCATCCCAACCCAGTACAGTCCAAGATCAAGTCTGATATTAGCCCATAAGTCTAATACCAATCTATAAAGCCTCCTTCTGACTCATGAAGCACATCCAATGGTACCAGGATAATCACAGGCCAGTGTATGCAGAGTCTTGTGTATTCAGTGGTAGCAGAAGCATCCTGGTGCTGACAGGGGTCTCCCCATGGCTCCTTGTTTCCAGGGTTCAGGGTCCATCAGCAGTATCCATTGGTAGTAGAAACATCTCAGCGCTGGTAGGGGGTCTCCCTGTGACCTCCCAAGCATCTCAGCACTGGCAGGAGTTTCCACGTGGCTTCTCTGGTTCCAGAGGTTTGGTTCCATCAGGGTAAGCCCATGTGGCTTCTCCTCCTGTTCCTTCAGTTTCCAGGACTCAGGGTCTATCAGCATGCTGTCATCTCATCTTGTCATCTCCTAGGAACTGAATCTCTAGTCTCTCACTTCCAATGGGAAATACCGCGAGATTCCCCAGAATTCTCAGAGAAAGCCATGCCCATACAAGCTCATTGACTATCTCCAGATTGACAGGCTAAACTCCACCCCTTCACCAGTTGTCAAATTGGCACCAGAGTACATGATTGCCCCACCTCTTAACATTGACAACTCAGTTTTCACAGATAATTCCTAACAGCATTTGGTTTTTGTTCAAAATTGTGAATACTATGTTTAAAAGAAGTTGAGATGAGTACAATCTGTAGGAAAGTTGTAAAGCAGACCATAAAAGTCAGTACTCCAAACTCTCCATTATTTTCTCCTAATCCTGTATGTATATAAATGGGAACTTACTTTATCTGCTATTTTGCTTTGCCTTTTTTCCCACTTGACAATTCACTGCATATTGTGATTTATTAATTTATTCATGATTCCACCCCAAAACATATCTCATCATTTTTGGTTGGTTGCGTATATGGATGTGAATAGTGCCATTGGTGACAATGTTTCATTATAAATATTATATTAAATGTATTTGGGCAATTAAAGTTAATGCACTCAGCTGCTAACCACGAAGTTGGGGATTTGAGTTCATCCAGAAGTATCTTGGAATAAGTCTTGGTTAATCACTTGGGGAAACATCAGCCATTGAAAACTCTGTCCAACACAGTTCTACTCTGACCCCCTGAGTCACTATGATGGAGAACTGATACCTGGCAACTGGTTTGGGCCTCAAAGAATGGCTAATGCCCTTGAGTATGCAAAGAATGAAGGAGAATTTTGATAAAGCTGATACATTTGAACATCTTATTTATGATGGCATTTAAGGCAGTACATACCACTATCACTATTTCTAGACCCCCTTATTTATTTATTTGTGCTGTTATTGAGTGCCATTGAGTTGGTTCTCATAGCGATCCTATGTGCACCAGCATGAAACAACAGCTGCTCCTGTGCCAGTCTCATAATCGTTATTACGTCTGAACCCATTGTTGCAGCCAGTGTGTCAATCCATTTTGTGAAGCTCTTCCTCTTTCCCTGCTGCTGGACTCTATGAAGCATGATGTCCTTTTCCAGGGACTCATCTCTTTTTTATAGGAGCCAGGAATCCCATGGGCAGACAATTTGAATTGTCTGCAAAGACCCGAATCAGCAAAGGCATTCAGAGTTCTCTGTCAATGCCATCAAATACACTGCCCGATTCTAAACATGATAGCAATCGAGAGTGCATATAACACACAGCATGGCCAGTTTGCTGTTACATATGAATCCAGTTACATTGCATATCTGGACACGGAGTCCACATGAAAACGTCTTGGGGGATTGATGACATCAATAAAATCGAAAACCTCACCTAGTTCCACTGAGTAGATCTCTCCTCATCACAGCCCGAGAGCACCCAGTAAAACTGCTCCATCGGGTTTCTGAGATTGTCAATCTCTATGACAACAGACCGCCTCACGTGTCTCCTCTGGAACACTTGACTACTTTGAACCTCAGGCTTTGCTTAACCCACCGTGCCACCAGGGCTCCTTGATGACATCAGTAAGTGATGGAGTGACAAGTATAAAAACAGCGTCACACTGACTTCAGGAAAAAAACCAAATAAGACATGTAATAACTAGAGTAATGAAAGTCTATTAAAAAGTACACTATGTTCTCAATTGTGTTGGCCTTCATTACAAAATTGCTCATAACAATACAAAGAGGAAATACAGAGCAGGTATTTCTTAGTAGTATGATAGCATAGGGGTAACAAGTTGGGCTGCTAACCTCAAGGTCACTGGTTCGAAACCACCAGCTGGTCTGAGGGAGAAAAAGGAGTCTTTCTATTCCCATAAGGATTACAGTCTTAGAAACCCACAGGGATGGTTCTACCCTGTCCTGTAGGGTAGGTATGAGTTGGAATCAACTTGATGGCAATGAGTTTATGATGCTGAGAAAGGTACCTGTATACACATGTGTATAAGCCAAGTTTATCAGCACATTTTTAATGCAGTTTTTGTGGTAAAATTAGGTGCCTTGACTGATAATCGGGTCGACTCATACTCGAATATATATGGTAAACTCTGAAACTCAGTTCCCACCTTTGAAAAATGAGGGTTGTAGCAGTTGGTTCTGAAAGTTAAGGAGAGAACAAAGAGAGATCATCCTGGCAATGAGTGTCGGACAGGAGCTGGCACAAAGAAAGCACCCCAGGCCAGTGCCTACCGTTGCCATTTGAAACGGTGCTCTGAAGGAAGGAGGACGTCTCTAATCTAAATAGTACTTCACAGAAGACAAATATATTCATCGATCTCTCAAAGCTAAAGAATGTACCTGTAGGAGGAAAAGCTGGCCCCGGTTTCCTGTGCGAGCAGATTTTCCCCCAAACACAGATGAAAACAATGTTCAGCTTGGAAAACATGTTCCAGAACTAAAGCAGACATCAGATAGGGCACTGAAAGTTGTTGCCCACAGACAATAGTTTACCTCCCACACGTACGCTGTTCAGCTTGTTCCATGCTAACAGTGCAATCACAGTCAGGTACTGTACCTAACTTATGCTCTGCCCCTGAGGGCATGGTAACCTACCAGGGCACCTGGCCCTGAATCAATGCTCCATGTTGTAACGCTATCTCTGACAGCGCACACCCATGGCGGCTCTCCAGGGATGAACCCAGCTTTTTTGGGTCCTGTTTAGTTTCAGAGGGTAGGGGTTGACTTATGCCATAGCAAGAGATCATGCATTTTTTTTTGGTTTTGTTTTTTTTCAAGGTTGTCACAGTTGAGCAACAAATTGTGGGTTCTGAGGTTCGCTCTCTCATAATACAGCTGCGAATTTGAAAGTCGTGCTCCATGACTGTTTCCATTCGCTGAGTGTTCACTGAGGGAAATGTCTCTGCTTCTGAGACAAGGGGTGGGTCAGGAACACAGCTCCTCGTGCTGACCCCATGGAGACTCGCTTTACAATTCCGTCATCTCATGCCTCCAGGGCTGCCATGTTTGCAGTCATTTCCTGAAGCTTTGCTTCTGCCATAAATGATTCCGACTTGGTCCTTAGGTCATTTCTGGCCTTACACCCCTCCTTCATTCCATTGTTCTTCTGTGTTTTTCTATTTCCTGTGGCTACCACATCCTCAAACCAGTCTTTTCTGTAAAGTCAATTCAGCAGACTTAATATTGTCAAAAGAGAAACATCTTCACTGTCACTGGTCCATTGTGACCCATATGCTGGATCCAATATCAATATTTCTAGAAATGTATGAAAACTAATTCAACAGAATATATTTTTGTAGTTTCCAGATGCAGTTCTCCATTGAGTATTCCTAGCTAGAGGTCTTTGTGCCTTAGCCCAACGTGGGAATAAGTGGCATCTTCAATGACTATTGTTTTCTTACATCACATGACACAGACTTCCAGCAGCCACGCTGGATGAAATGAACTGCATTTATAGACTAGATTGTTTTTGTTTTGGCATCACTGCCTCTGGTGGTCATGGGCGCTACCCAGTACTGCTCCTGAGAGCCATCGCTAGATTTGAACCACCAAGCCCTTGGGCTGCAGTCCCGCACTCAGCTCTATAGACTAGATTCTGATAGGAAGACATACCATGACATACATTCTTCGAGATGAAGGGGCTTCAAAAAATTCATGGAACCATCCTATTATCTTTTAATTCCATTTTTCTTGAACTTTTTGCACCTCTTTGTATTTGTTTAATATTACTTATTCTCTGCCCCAACTTATATTGGATTTAAAAAATGAATGGCAAGAGCTAAAAGGAAAACATCAATGAATGGTGTGCAAAATTTTAGGCTATATATATGATTTTTAACTCTGGCTGGGTATTTTATTGAAAACATGCACTCATCGATTATTTAGCATTGATTTTGAGGTCAATACTGACAGTTTCTACCTGCTACAGATATTGCAAAACATCTTTTAAGTACTATTTACACAACAGAAAAATTAAGTTAAACTACCAATCAGGGCGTTTTGTAAGCAAATAAATATATAGCCATGAATCCACAGATGTGGCAAGGAAAGCCAACGGCCATTCCTTAACAAAATACAAGACTTTCCATCATGCATGGTTTACGGGTCTCTTTAAAAGCTGATGTTCACAAAATGAGTCAACAAACAATTTAAAGTTGGCAAGTCATTTTACACAAATGCTGAATTAGTTTGGTTATTTAGCCACCTTCGTAATACAATATATTTATAATCTAATGGGAAGTGGAATAAACACTCCATGAATATTATTGTTCAATTTCTTTTCCTTTTTTCTTTCTGGGCACAGTTTTGTCACAGTATTACTAGAATCAAAGAATGTTTTTTTTTTTTAAAGCTAACTTTCCTCAAAGATCACTTCCATTCCTCATTTGAAATATAATCTAGTTGAAGAGTGTATTATACACTTTACATTAAGGCTTATATATTTGGTTGTGTGTACATTTGTGGTGGGTTAAGTTTACCCCTATCAAAAATGGTATTAACTCTGGTAAAGTGAAGGTCAAGGTGGACTAGTTCGAGCTCACAGACCACATTTGAGTTTCATCCAACTTTTGAAGGAGAGATCCATAGTGAATTGATCTCCCAAGAACTTTTCAATGTTGAGAAATATATTGATAATATAAAGGGGTATAAATTTCCCTTCACTTGACTTCAGGGAAAATAATGTATTTTCCCTAATCCTTCTCTGCTGTAGTTCCTTTTGCTGAAAAATCTAAGGCCAGAATATCGACTAAGAATAAAAAAATAGGAGTAATGTCTAAACAAAGATATGATTTGTGTTTATTATTTTATTGAGTTTCTAGATTTAAAGAGACAGAATGCATCTGAGACCCAGGGATGGCTTTTGATATTTGTAAGAAGGCACATGATGACAACAACACAAAAGTGCTAAGCTAAATTTATAGCACATGCCTTTCTGTATTCTTAAGAACCCGTGTGGCTTCTGTACATATGTTACAGGTTGTGGGAAGAAGAGTGCTACTTAAACATTCTTTGTTTTGCTTACCTTCCATGAACAAATACGGTATGTCTGAAGAGTAATAATTTCAGCCCGTGGTCGCAATTCATGGATATTTCCTTATGAAGTAGTTATAGCTGAACCAGTTGCCACATGAAAAATCTCAAGTCCTGGAGATTAACCACAATGGGGACCCAGTTTTAGCTTCTATGCAACACTACTTGGAGTTCTTTTAGTAACATTTCATGTTTAATAACAAGTCATATCATTGACTTGATAATATTTCAAAAGAAATAAAAATATTTTAAAAAAATACTTGAAGGCAGGGACCGTATAGGTCTCATTTATTTAAATTTCTTGAATCCAGGTGTAGTGGCCATGAGATATGTAGCATCTGATTCCCAGTATTTCCTTCTCACGAGTGCTCGTTTTCCTATTGCAGATCATGTGGTTCCAGAGAAACTGATTATAGTCCAGATTCTATGAGTGAAGCATATAGCCATGGTATTGGCTCAGAAGCATGTACATGGCCCAACCTTGTCCAATCACATTGAATATTAGAATTTCTCTGTGGCTAGGGGACAAAGAAACTCTGTCTGGAGCTGCTGGCAGGGAATTTAGGAGTGCAAGGATGATACCAATCTAACAGGCAGTGGGAGAGAGAGGGAGAGCAAGAAAAAAGGTTCCTTGGGGCTAGCGTTGAGTGACTAGATCTAGACCAGCAGTTCTAAACCTGTGGGTTGTGACCTCTTTGGGGGTTGAGTGACCCTTTCACAGGGGTCTCCTAAGACCATCAGAAAACATATTTCTGATGGTCTTAGAAACTGAGACACACCCCTCTCTCTGTCTCTAGGTGGGTCCCCCCCACAGGCAGGCATGCTGATCTGATGAGAAAGAAGCTACCACAAGCTTCACACTGACTTTGACTTTTTATACATACTGTCCCAAAATGTAACAATGTAGATTGCTGTTGTTATGTTAACACTGTTACCCATGCTACATGAAGCTTCAGCACAAAATTTCATTAATTTGTAATTAGAAATGGATATTTCACAATATATGATTGCATATTGTTTTTGTATGTGATCACTGTTTTAATTATGTTCAATTTAAAACAAAATACATCCTGCACATCAGATATTTACATTATGATTCATAACAGTATCAAAATTAGTTATGAAGTAGCAACAAAAATAATTTTATGGTTGGGGGGGTCACCACAGCACGAGGAACTGTATGAAAGGGCCATGGCATTAGGAAGGTTGAGAGCCAGTGATCTAGACCAACCTAAAGCTAGGCTTCATACCACCTCTGAACTTCTCTGTTCTATGACCTGTTCAGTTTCCTTTATGTTTAAGGCATTTGGGCTCATGTTTTCTCTTCTATGTAAGTGAAAGTTTCTTCACCTTACATTTTAATGCTGCCTCTCTCCTAGTTGGCATTTGGTGAGCATTTGTTTCATGAGCAAAGAAACAGCTACCCCGCACTGAGACTTTTCATAAAGGCATCACATACCTTCATTTTGCCTATACCTCAGCAATAGTTACAACTTGCAATCTATAGAATTAAAACTAAAGAAAGCCACACATTGAGGTAAAAGAACTGTTTTGGCAGTCTGTTTGGTGAGACTTGATTGGATGTGCCCAGAGTTTCTTCTGGGTACAAACCCTGGTAGCCATTTAATCTAGAACAGGGGTCAGCAAAGTGTGGTTCTTCAGCCACAGGTGGCTCTGTTGGTGTGTTCATGTGCTTCTGTACTACAATGGGAAAATTTTAAAGGCAACTATTCAGACCATGGTGATGTTACGTGTGTGTGTGCGTCTGTGAAAACACATGTATGGCTCTCAAAGAGTTTTTTAATTGTCATGATTCCATTCTTTGAAACATTTTAAAAACCCATCTGTTTGAGTGGCTGACATGACCTCCCTCATCTTTTCTCCTTCATATCTTCTGTGTAGTCAAATCTCTGCCCATTCTTTTCCCTCTCCATTCCCAGAAACAAAAAGAAGTTGCATAGAGTAAGGTCAAGCGCATAAGGTGTGGGTGGAAAGAGAGGCATGCTACTTTTTTACCCCAAACTGGTGCACTGAGATAGATGGCTGCATTGTTGTGGTGGCAAAACCAGTCTCCTATCAGTTTTTTTCAGTCGTACAATGTGATGCTATCTTTTCAGAGCCTCTAAATAGAAAGTGTGATTCACAGTCTGACCTAGTGAAGAGATGTCAATTTGGAAAGTTACAGCTACTGTTGTGGGGGAGATTCTTAAGAAGTAATGCTAATAGATTTCACTCAAAGCACACAGGATGACCACAGGGGCTTATCGTGAAGGAATCTCAAGAAAATAGGAAACTGCATTGGTGAGGAGAAGGCCAGGAAAAAAGTGTACCCAGGGGTTTTGTTCCTTTGCAATAATATGGCTGCCCATTTTTCAAGGGTAACAAGGTTTGTTCTAAGAGTGCTGATCTTGCCCCTACAAGTCAAAGAACATTCAAGGAAGCAATTTGACCCCCTCAGGATGCTGACATTTCCATTTTGATGTAGTGTACATTAAAGAGCACAGAATTCTTTAGGGAAGGGTTAGAAAAGGACACACGGCTTTTGTAAATGCGTCGACTCGGATGAGAAAGAATGACGTCACCTTTTGGTATGCTTGTTGCATAAGAAGTGTTATGATGTTATAACAATGCTCTGTGACTTCCCTTAACACACACAGAGTCTTATCTTACGGAGCCCTGGTGGTAGAGTGGTTACATGTTGGGCTGCCACCCACACGGTCAGCAGTTCAAAACTACCTGCCACTCTGGGGGTTGGGGAGAGGGGTCAAAATTAAGGCTTTCGACCTCTGTCAAGAGTTGCAGTCTCAGAAAGCCACCGGGGAAGTTTGACCCGGAACTATAGGCTCACCATACATCAGAACCGACTCAAGGGTGGTTTGAGCCTTGCTTCAAGGAAACAGCTCCTGTAGTTGTATAGACTGGCAAGTCCAAAATGTGTAAGTCAGATGTCGGGCTGGAGGCTTCTTCTGACTTGCATGCCTGTGGGGGCTGATGAGGCCAGGGTGGCCTATGTGGTGAATAGACTACTGGCTGACCTGCTAGGAACTAGGTCCCCAAAATCAAATGATGATGAGCTAGATACAAGACCCAGCATAAGCAGAAAATCCATTGAGCTTTTTTTGAACAAACATGTATAGGATACAGGCTACATCCTTAAGGAATTTTCCTTATAATCAGTTGACCAGTTACATCAGAACATATTGTGGAGGTGATTATATTTTATCATAAAACAAAAGATTATTGCTATGTTAGTCTGGATAAGCTAGAGAAATAAATTCAAAGACACTCATCTATGTATAAGAAAGAGCTTTATATAAAGAGTGGTTGTACATTAAGAAAACATCCCAGTTCGGTAGAGATTAAGCCCATAAATCTGATATTAGCTCTAATGCCTGACACCAACCTATAAAGTCCTCTTTAGACTCACAAAACACATGCAATGATTGTATTTTGCAGAAAGATCACAAGCCAGTAGGTGGGAAGGGCTGTGGATCCAGTGGCATTGTAAGCATCTCAGTGTTGGCAGGGTACTCCACGTGGCTTCTCCAGCTTCAGATAGCTGCATAGTTCCCTGTGTCTTGTCAGCTGCAATATCTCTCACAGAGTGAACAGAGAGAGAAGGTGTGTCTCCTGACTCTAAGGAGGAATACCAGAGTTCCCAGAATCTTCTGGAGAAGGCCATGCTCACACAGACCTGATTGACAGGGTAGACTACCCCTTCACTCTTAACCCTCTCAAATTGATAAATGATTATATAATGACCACACCTGTCTCATTTCATAACTACCTAAATTCATCATTCCATAACCGCCAAAGCACCAAGAATCAGACCCTGGTCAAGTTGACACTAAACCTTAAGCTTCTTAGAGTCAATCTCAGTGAATCTTAAAGAAACAAGCAAACAAAACTAAGGCTAATAAAACAAGGATAGCTGAGATCACACTGGCAGAAATTACATTTGGCCTTTGGGTAAGCAATTCCTTTCATTCAGCTGCCTCCCCGCCCCCTGAAAGATTCAAGGAATGTATCAACAGTCACTTAGCCCTCTGGAAATATTTTATCAAGATTATATAAAACATACTTCCATCTAGCCAAGGTCAACTCATAGTGACCCTCTAAGGCAGGGTAGCACTTCCCCTGTGAGTTTTCTAGACTGTAACTCTTTGCAAGAGCAGGAAGCCTAGCTTTCCCCCATAGCATGTCTGGTGGTTTTGAACTTCTGGCATTGTGGTTAGCCACCAAACACATAGCTACTATGCCACCATGCTCCTAAAACATATTAGGGATAAATCCAAATGTATAATAAACATAAAATCTTTCAAATAAATTTACAGCAAATAAAAAAACAAAAAAACAGTGACTATAGCTATCTTAGAAATCCTTTGCTTTTCCAAACCATGCAATACGTTTCAAAGCACCACAGGGATTCACTGTATACTGCCTTTTGTCTGGATATTTCTAAGCTTTCCTAAAGTGATATTCTTGTTTTTATAGAAACTCGTGGATTTTAAAGGGAAAGGGGGAGAAATATTTAATGGGCCAATGTGAACAAAATAAGACAGCTGTGTGACCAGAGTCAAATATAACAAAAAAATTGGTCTATGAGGTTTCACTTAATTTAAGTAGCTTTTAATTAGAAAAGGATGCCTTCAAGGAGTAACTCATAAACAGTTTGTTCCAGATACTTACCTGTCATACACTTACAGTTATGGATTACTTGTTCCTTGAGCTGTAAAGCCCCGGGTTATATTAGAAAGTGGACAGAATCTGGGAAAATGGGAAACAGTCTCCTTAGCTAAACAATAATAAGCATTTAATTGTGTGATATGACTTGTAATGACTTCTTAAAAGTAGCAAAGCATGTTTTAGAATAAACCCGGAGGGTAAGTACTGATTTTCTATTTTAAGGTGATAGGCATTGTCTTAGTCTGGGAGCAAAACCAGTAATATATACATGTATACTTGCTATGACTGAGTTGATACCAACTCATAATGACCCTATAAGACAGCATGGAATTGTCCTGTGGATGTCTGAGACTGTAATTTTCTGTGGAAGTAAGAAGCCCTATCATTTCCCCAATAGGGCAGTGATGGTTTTGAATCACGGACTTTGCAGATTGCAGTCCAACATGTAACTCCTACACTAATAAGGCTCCTATACACACAAAAGAGAGAGAGAGAGAAGACAGAGACAAAGACACACACACACACACAGAGAGAGAGAGAGAGAGAGAGAGAGAGAGAGAGAGAAATTTAAATAAATCATGGTAAATTTATAGTGACAGTAACTAGAATCATAATTTCTTAGGGCAATCGCAGGAAATGGGGAGTGGGGAATTGAATAACAATGAATACAAAATTGGAAAAAAAAATAAAGCAAATGGACTCATTCTATCTTTCTTAAAGCTTCACATATGTAGTTCTGTAAGTGGATCGATCCAATCTGAGTCCTTGCAGGCTCAAGTCCAGGGGTTAAGCTGGAGAATTCTGACGTGAATCACTTTAGCAGCTGATGAACTCAAGATTAGCTGGAACACTACAGGCTGGTGACTGCAGAAAAGTATACCTTCAAAGTCAAAAAGTCAGACTTGTGACTGGATTGGCTAATGAATCCAAGGTCAGGTGGCAGCTAGCTGATGGCTACTAGATGGGATCTTTGCCTTAAGTCCAAAAAAACCAGAGGTCAATGAGCCAAGTGAAGGAATTAGACCCAGCACCAAGCAAACAAGCTTTCCCACAGTGTTCACTTATACAGAAAGTAGACCGAACCCCTAAGGTAATTCCCATTCATTTGTTTCAGGGCTGTGGCTTGAATTAAGGATTGCATTCCATTCTCATCTTTTTACAGCTGATTTTCGGCTCATGGTAGTTCCCAGTATGGTGGACATGGTGACATTGTTTTAGGCCACATCGTGGGGCCTTCTTAAGCCTTCATGGCAAACCACTGAAATCCTGATCCAGCTAAACTGACATAAAACTTAACTATCATAGGTGTTATCAGGCGATGGAAGAGAAATCCTGTCAAATTGTACCTGATAATTTAGCCAGGTTCCCAGGTAAATTACTTTATTTTTTCACGACAAAGAAACTTTTTGTAAGGAGGACTCCACTTATAAAATGCACACATGAGTGTGTTAGTCCGAGTAGGCTAGAGGAACAAATTTCATAGACATGCATATAGATATAAGGAAAAGGTTTATATACAAGAGGAACAGGACATTGAACCCTGTCCAGTTCAAAGTCATAGTCTGATATTAACCAATATGCCCAAAATCAGTCTGTAAAGTGTCCTTCCGACTCATGAAGTCACAGGTCAGTGGGTGCTGGCAGGGGTCTCCACATGGCTCCTCGCTTCCAGGGCTCAGGGTCCATCAACAGCAGAAGCAACTCATCGCTGGCAGAGGTCTCCATGTGGCCGCCTCAGCTTCAGAGGTCTGACTCCATCAGGGCAAAGCCATGTGATCTCTCTGCCGGCTCCTCCAGCTACTCGGACACTGCCATCTTGTCTTGTCCATAATTCATCGTCTCTGAGACTAACTTCCAACAACTCGGGAGATAGCTTCTCATCTTCACAAAGGAAATATCGTGAGATTTCCCAGACATCTCAGGAGAAAGCCAGGCCAACACAGAGGCCTCATTGACTACTCAATGGCTATCTCTAGATTAACAGGCTAGACTCCACCCCTACATCTCAATCATGAAATTAACATAAGCACATGACTGCCACACATGAGTAAACAGTAAAGGAATAAAATATGAAGAAAAATGAAAGATCAGGATATAACTACTAACAGACTCTTATGGCATGGCAATTAGCTTAAGGAGATTCCAGGGCTGCATTGCTAATGGCTATTGCAGTGGGTTCAGCTCCAACTCTCGTTGACCTTCAATGCAACAGAACACATGGTTGCTCAGTCCAACATCATCACCGCCATCTCTGCTATGTTTGAGCGCATTGGGTCAGTCCATTCCATTGAGTATTTTTATTTTTGCTGACCAGTGCCTCTCACAAACATAATGTCCTTGTCTAGTGATTGGTTTTTCCTTTTGACATTTCAAATGCAAGCAAAGCCTAGTCTTTTTCTCATTCTTGTTGTTGCTTTCTGTCCCTTTTGTGTATAAACTCTCACTGCTCAACTGCTTGGAAACTGATGAAGGACAGAAAGGACTCGACATGATTGCCAAAGTGTTGTCTCCTGCTTGTCACACGTGGACACGCCTCACTGCCTGAATGCTGGAGCTGAATGTCCCTTCTTAAGTTTTCACATGCTTGGAAGACTCCCCCTTGAGGGCACAGTGCCCAGTCTATCCACAGTGCATAGAGACCCTAGTTTCTTATAGAACGAGGGAAGAAAATGTGAAGAAAGGGACTATGTTAGGGTATAAATTTTTTTTTAAATATCAAAAAGCAAGGGATTCTGTCAGACCAGGACCTTGTAATGACTCCACCTCAAGCCAATACTCCAGGGTGGGTGAGACAAACTAGTAAACCGGACATTTGCTTAAAAATACTGACATACGAACAAGTGCCGCCTGGCTCATTGACTTACAGGTTGGCACTCACAAGTTCTCACCTAAGTTTCAATGAAAAAAAGAATGAATGGAGTGTAGAAAGCAAAGGGTATAAGAAGAATTCTCCATCTCATGTAACGAAATACCTATGTGAGCTTTCCTTATTTTAATTTCAAAACCAAACTCCACTTTACCTTCTGGAGGCAGGGACTGAGGAAATAGGAAGATAGACATGGGGACAAGGTAAGTTAGGCCAACTATGCGTTGGGAATTATTGCCTCCCCCCACAAGTAATTGAGAGGCTTACCATGGTGACAGTTTCTCACATAGAGTCCAGTACCAATTGGCAGGGATGCATGTGCTCATAGAGACATGGGGAACTAGGATCCCAGCACGTGATTCCAAAAAGCTTCAGCCGGCACGTGGCAGGTTATTCCCTGTTCACAGTCACTTCGTCCTAATCCAGCTGTGAGAGGGGTTGGGAAATGACCAATGATAATAAAGGATGATACATTGAGTCTTTACTGACTAAGCCATGAGTGGCAGGAGCTTTGACATGACCAGGAGGAAGCAGAGGCCAGGGTGCATAAACAAAAGGGCTGCTGGTGAGTTGTAAGGAGATTGAGTGAGTGAGGAGACAGTGCAGGTCGGGGGTCCTCAGGTTGACGCTGGCTTGTGACAACCTGGTTTCCTGGAACCCTCAACCACAGCAACACAGAGCAGTGCTGTTTCCAATGGCTGGTTTTTCAAACTGTCGGCCCCCCTGCCTTCCTCCTGAGGTGCCGCTGGGGGACCCAGCCTCCAAACTTTGAGTGAGCATCAAGCATGAGAATAACACATCAGTGGTTGTCAAGAATCATTTGACTCCCAGTCACACACCCTATAGGACAGACTAGCACTGCCCCTGTGGGTTCCCAAGGCTGTAATCTCTACAGAAGCAGACTGCCACCTCTTTCTCATATGGACTGGCTGGTGGGTACAAAGCATGAATCTTTATGCCAGTAGTCAAGTGGTTCAACATGACATCGCTAGAACTCCCGTCTAAAATGAGAGCAGCGCCTCCAAATCTCACCTCTCTCTCTCAGGGCCACACTGAGAGATTGAGGGCTGTCTTGCACAATGTGTAGGCATGGCTTGTTTGTCCTTTCCCGCCCCTTAATTACCATATATTCTCGTGTATAAGCTGTGTTTTTCAGCACCGTTCTTAGGCAGCTTTTGTGGTAAAATTAGGTGTGTCGGGGGCTGAGCCCCCGGTGGTGTAGTGGTTGTGCGCGGGACTGCGGCCCACTGGGTTGGAGGTTCAATTCCAGCTCCCAGGAGCAAAGGCTGGGTCTCCTACTCCCACCACCTGAGGGCAGTGAGGCCTAAAAAAAAAAAAAATTAGGTGTGCCAGCTGATAATTTGCATGAGCTTATACTCAAGTGTTTACGGTAGAGAGAATTGCGTGTGAATATTAGGTCAGAGCAGAAAAGCAGAGAGGCAAGGGAGAAGTGAGAAAGGGAGAGGAGTAAAGAAAGTGAAAATAAGCAAAAGGATCATAATTCCACCACCCAGATCATACTCAAATATTTTCTCTCTCTCTCTCTCCTTAAATATCATGTGTTTGAATTAGAAATGCACGCGCTCCTCTCCAGTGAATTCTGAAGTCAGACTCTTTCAACTCTTGTTTCTTCAGAAGACTCAGGCTGACAGGAGGCTGGGGCATGGCGCGGTCCAAGTTTGTACGTGTTGTCAGCGGCACAACGTTGCTGGGACAGGCCAGGGCAGGATGGGGTGGGTGACTGAAGGTGAATGACTCATAAACATGCCAGAGTTGGGGGTGGAACCTGGGGGCTTCTCAGAGGACAGAGGGGAAGCAGAATGAGCTTTGAAGAGATAGAACGACAAGATCGGCAATAGGGTTCAGTGGGGGCAAGTGGCTCTGAAGCCCACATATGCGAGACCGTGGGCAGGTTCTCCAGGCAGGGGCCAGCTCTGATAGTAAGTGGACTGAGGTGTTGGCCAGACAGACTATATTGTTGCCGTCCCAGGAAGGCATATAACCTTGGACAAAAGGTTCAAAACTGTAACAAGAATAAAAACGAGGTATTGAACACAAAGGGCTGGGGTTTAAGATAGAGGGCGAGGTAAGGGAGGAGTAATTGGGAGAAGGAAGCTTTGAGCGCAAGGAAGGGGTTGTTTCATGTTGTCTTGAGCAGGACCAAATGCTTTCAAGCCTTGCCAAGCTAATTGAGTCATGTGAGGCTCTGTGTTTGAAGCTCACCTAAACTGTGGTGCTTTTACTCTGAGATTTCCTCCCCGTGCCTGTCTGCAGGCTTGAAACGGATTGTTTTTGTCCAATGACCATTCTCTTCTCCAGTTACCTCCAGCCTGACTGGATGAGACTTGAGGAAAGAGTGAGAGGGATTGTCCCATTTAAAGAGAACCATCTAATGGACCCCCCCCCCCATCTCCGCACTACCACCAGATGTCATCAAAAAGAAATAGTCAAAGATGGGCTGAAGGGAAGGGTGTGGGTTCTGTTTGAGGATGAACAACCAGGTCTCAGCCAGCCATTCTTTCCGGTGAAGTCACCCTCTGTTTGGATGCAATGATCTGATCCTACTTTGGCTAGCGAGACTTGGCTTCTCCGCATGATGGGCTGACTGGCTTGACTTATAGTGCCTACATTCTTTCAAAGCATCAGGGGAAAAGCTGTTCCCTGAAACTTTGGATGGCCTCCAAAAAGTTAAAACATCCCTCAAGCTATTGCGTGAGAACAGCCAACAGAAAAACCCCTCCAAGGAATTCCAAACTTCATTGAAAATCTTGACAAGAGGAGAGAAGCAACAAATGTATTCTCAGTTCACACTTAAAGTAAGGACCCCACAGACACAGGGCATGGGGCTGGCTTGGGGACCTGTGTCAATGAGAAGGAAACAGTAGCTGAAGGGACAGAGGTGAGGCAAGATCAGAAACCACAAAACTTAGAAACCAGACACTGACATTCCAGAAGGAACCTTTGCAGGGAAGTCTTCCCTCTAAAGTGGAGGCAGCTGCAGGGCTGAGCATACCTGAGGAGGCAGGAAGGGGACAAGATATCTAACCGAATATTTGGGGAAACTGAGAACTGGGAGAGTTAGAGCTCGCTGAAGATTGCAGCATTATCTTTTTAAAAGGCATACCATGGTAAGCTATGTAAATGCTCTATCAACTTGCTCTTGGGGGCACTCCTTCCTCAAAAAGCCAAACCAAGCCAGGGCTGCTCAAAACAAATCCTCTCTCCCAACTGATGACACAAATAGAAACCAGAGAGACAGGCACAGTGAAGGACTCAACTACGAAGTGCAAGTTTCTTGATCGGGACCCACCTACGGGCACCTGGAATACAGGTCTGGGGGTCGACTGCCAAAAGGTCACCCTGCCAGAGACACACCAGAACCAAACATAGTTCCCTGCCATCCCATCAGTGCCGACTCACAGCCACCCTGGAGGACAGGGCTGAACTGTGTCATGAGTTTCCGAGACGATAACTGTTTATGGGTGTCAAGAACCCCAACTGTCTCCCTCCAAGAAGTCACACCCATGAAAATTCTGTGGAACACAGATCGACTCCCCACACACAGGAGTTGACGTCCACGGTAACAGCTCTCAACTCTCAACAGTCGGTAATTCTCAGCAAGAACAAGAAATGCACATCGTCCTCTCCCAGCGACCCTACACCACATATCTTTAAAACTTAGGGTTTTTTTTTTAAGGTATTATCATATCAACTTGGGCTGAAACTAATGACAGGGACATGATTTGCTTTGAACCTTCCAACATGTCCATCCACCCCACTGTATGAACCTCATCTCGTCTCTAGACACCCAGGGACATAGCGTCTCCTTTGACTGCGTCTCCACAAGGTGCCAGATACCTGGTGTTCATTCTCCTACTTGGCCATCACCCCAGCCTCATAAGGGTCCTCCTCTCCTTGTAAGGTGACCAGACATCTCATTTTTTAACAATTTGTCCTGGGTCCCGGAGAGATTTAACACGATGCAAGCGGAGGCCTTTCTTTTGAACCAGAAAGTCAGACCATTTTAAGTTCTCTCCTCTTACTGTCTGAAAATAAATAAATAAAAATCTTTATTTTGATCAGAAATGGAAACCAAGGGATTGAAGGAATCAGCTGAGTGTTTTGTAATTGGTCTCCCGACTGCACTCTTGTTTCTATTTGTCAACAGCGAACTGGTGAATACAAGTGAAGGAAGGGCTTTATTAGCAGTAGTTTTCCTCTTGCACTCTGGGATTAGGGGACGACTTTAACCTTGACACATCCTTTTTATGACCACAAAGCCCTTAGGCTTCAGTCTATTCTCCTCTTTTCATATTGCCCTGAACCTGTCAGGAGCTTTAAAAATTATCACAAGAACAGTGCTAGGATTTGCTCTCTCAATTTCTCTCTCTCTCTCTCTCTCTCTCTCTCTCTCTCTCTCTCTCATCTTTCCTCAAATATTTTGTTAAAACAAAGAAAATCAATCCCTTAGGATGTGAATGTGATGTTTTTCAAAACATATTCAAGAGGACTACCAGAGAGGATATCAATGTAGCCTTCAAGGAAGAGCCGAGGTATCACAGAATGTTGCTATCCAAAAATAGAGAGACAATGATTTCGATGAACCGATTTCCAAGGCAAGCACAGATGAGCAGGTCGACCAACGAATCAGGGCAATTTGAGCCACTCCAGTCCTGCTCGAAGAACAAAGGAAGCTGGGAGAATGTGCTTGATGCAACGGATGCATGGATTGTGATAAGAGCTGCAAGAACCCCCAATACAATGACTTATTAAAGAAGAAATAGCAGCAAATACATAACATGCATGCCCACATTTTTACCAGAAAGATCATTAGGAAAAAGGTGTATAATCTTGTTTCCAAAAATCCACTTGAAACCCGGTGCTGGGTGGGCGCCTCTGATGTGCATAAACCTCTCCAGGGAATGTACGATTGACTTGTAGATTTGTTAACTGGGGAATCTTTATTCAGGGAGTTAAATGTTGATGGTGAAACACTTAGTCCCAAAGACACAGCTACCTCTGTTGTTTGATAGATGGAGGAGCCTAGCCACTGTGCCCCAATTTATGATAATGATCGAGTTTTACTTTACTTTTTTCTTTATCCAGCAACATTTTTGACTAGTTTCAGATTAAAGTGTGTGTCTCCTTAATTACGGCATTTAGTATTTAGCTTGTAATTGGTGTCTGGTGCTTCTCGTGTCGCTGTTTCAAGGGGGCCTCATGAACTTGCCCGAGGAAATCTGAAATGGAAAGTACCGACTTTCTTAAATAACTCGAGTCATTTCTTGTGGCTCGTGCGATTTCAGATCGTTACAGCATAGGGGGTGGTAATGGTGAGAGGGAGGTAGTACATCCAATTATCTTCCAATCGGAGGGACCGGGAGATAGGAACCCGGTATTACTGGCAGGGCTGGGTGCCAAAACGTAATCAAATAGGAAAGTGGGTGCCAATGGTAATTTTTTTGAAATGTGCTTTTATGATATCCTCCTCAAAGATGAAAGCAGTCTTCTCTAAAACAAACAAACACCACCGGACTTGGGCTGAAGCTCTGATAGGAAATGTATTTATGTTTCACCAAAACCAGCTTGAAAGTAATTGGACATGATTTGAAATTTTTTAATTGTTCTTGTTATTTCTCTCTGCAAATAAGGAAACCCTGGCTCACACACACACACACACACCCAGACACACACACCCTGGAGATCCTGGCTTTGCTTTTTTTTTTTTTTTTTTCAAAGGTTCTGCCACACTAATTGCTTTCTGTTTGATTCTGTGTCCTTCTGAAATGGAAGGTTGCCTCAAGGCAGGGAGGGAAGCAGCGGTGGTGACCTGTGGGTTGGGTACTGGGCTAGCCCAGAGCTGTGGCTGCCAGCCAGTTTCATTATCCCCTGGCTCTATTGGGCAGTCCAGGGGGCCCGTTTTGCGCTTTCAGATCTGAGCCTATGTCTGGAAGGGTTAGAATCTCAAGGCTCTCTCTTTGCATTATTTATCATTTCTGACTGATAACAGCACCCCCTTGCTTCTGGGAACCAAACCCTGGTCATTATGGTTTTGTTTTAATGTGGGGCTTGCGATGGCTTGGCTCTGTTTCTCGACCACAAATTCACAAATGCTGCTGTTCTTGTTCGGCGGTGTCACGTCAGTTCTGACTCAGAACCATCCTGTGTGCAGCAGCAGCAGCAGCAGCAGCAGCAGAAACCACCGCTGGTCCTGGGCTGTCCCCTGCAGTCCTCACAGTCATCATTGGATTTGAGCCCACTGGGAGAAGAGACTCTCCCTTTTTGTTTGTTTTCTTTCTTTTTTTGCTCACTGTCTACTTTACCAAGCATGGCGACCTTCCTCCAGGAGCTAATCCCTTCTGAGAAATCTGAAACATGGGACACCAGGTCTCACCGTTCTCATTTCTAACGAGTTTTCTGTCTGTATTTTTCTTCCAAGATGAATGTAGTGAGTCCGGGATATACTCCATATTCTTCAACCATGCCATCATTCAAAGGCAGCGATTCTTCTTTGGTCTGCCCTATCTATGGTCCAGTTTTTGTATGTAGGAGGTGATGGGAAAAACCATGACTTGGTTCACGCACATCTCAGTCATCCTCAAAGTGGCAACAGTTGCTCTGTAATACTTAAAAAGAGTTATTTTGCAATGGATTTACTAATGTAATTAAGCTCAATATTGCTTAATACCTTACACACACACAAAATGAATTAGGTGAAGGTTTAGGGGACAGATCATGCCTTTCATATTCAACAATATGCACACACTTTGTTTCATCTCAGCCCTCACAACCTCCTCCATGTACGGTCGCGTATCCCTCACTCTCTGTTTCCTCCTTCTATTCCTTCTTAACCCTTCAACGTTGTCACGGGTAAACGCTGACCTTCTGAGCTTACCAAGTGTGGTTATTCTGTCACAGGCGTGAGTGCAATTCCAACCCAGAAGGAGGACTTAGGGCTATAGATAGTCTTGGAGGTCCCACTTAGCTCTATCTTACCACTCAGCCTCATTTCTACTGTGATTTGAACTTTGTGCTACTCTGTCAAGACCATTTTTTATTTTTTTCTTTACTCATGCAACTCTTATCACAATCCATCCATCCATCCATGTGTCAAGCATATTTGTTGCCATCATCATTTCCAAAGCATTTTCTTTCTTCTTGAGGCCTTGATATTAGTTTCTCATTTTCTCTCCTCCCTTCTTCATGAACCCTTGATAATTTATGCATTATTATTCTTTTCTTAAGGCATTTTATTGGGGGTGCATACAACTCTTATCACAATCCATATATTCATCCATTGTATATCAAGCACATTTGTACATTTGCTGCCCTCATCATTCTCAAAACATTTTGTTTTCTACTTAAGTCCTTGGTATCAGCTCCACGTTTTCTCCCTCATTCTCCTTTCCCCCTTCCTCATGAACTCCTAAAAATTTATAAATTATTATTACTTTGTCATATTTTACACTGTCTGATGTCTCCCTTAACCCATTTCCCTGTTGTCCGTACCCCAGAAAGGACGTTATATGTAGATTCTTATCATCAGCTCCCCCTTTCCATCCCACCTTCCTAATGTTATAATTTTCAGAGTGGTTGGTAGTGGTAGCTGGGTGCCAGTAAGTTTTCTGTTTTCAGGCTCATGGAGACTGATGTTTGTGTAATCTGCTTAGTCTAAATGGGTCATTTCTATACACTTTTGCTTTCCTTCACTCTTCTTTCCCCTGGATGGGGAGAGACCAATCACAGCAGCCTAGAAGGTTGCTCCTGAACTTTGAAGACCCCATTTGCTACTCACCCAACTGGGATGTAGATCATTGTCTTTGTGGACTAAATTATAGATTTTAGTGTCTCTTGAGACTATGGTCCTACGTCTCCAGGCCTAGCAACTCACTTCCTCAAAATGTTTGCTCTATATCTCAAAAACTTTCATTATTTTGCACCTTGTATGCTCTCCCATGTCATTCGATTTCTTGACTGGGGCTTCCATGGGTGTTGATTGTGGGTGCAAGTAAAAGTAAATCCTTGATAGCTTCAATAGTGTCTCTAGTTATCATGTTGTTGTTTACTGGTCTAATTGTGAAGATTTTTGGTTTTCTGTTGAGGTAGAATCCAGACTGAAGGGGTATATAGGAAAGGCCTATTACACAGGAAATAGACATTCTATTTCTTTCCAGCAGTCATTTTATTATTCTTTAAAATTTTCCTTTTATTTTGCTCATTAACTTTAGTTTTTATTCCCCTCTTTGACTCAACTTTTATTTTGGTTTTAGATGATAATTTGGCTTTTCCATGTACACTCTGAGTCACCTTGAGGAACATTAGTGAGTGACTATGCAATGGCCCTGGGCAATCTACATAATTGCCCATCCTTGCATGACACTGCTATAGCCTGGGGTCACTGGCCTATTTCTGCCAACTCCCACCATCCCATTGCCAATCACCTGTGGTACCTGAACAGGTGTTTTCTTCCTGTGATTTTTTTAAAATTTAACTGTATACGGGTTCCTTTTTCCTCATTGTCACCTTGAGTCAATGTCCATCTCCACATTAGATAGGCAGCTCCTTGACTCCAGGGTCTACAGGGCCTGTTTCGCCCAGTGTCTTCCCCAGGGCCCCCAGAGTTCTAGGCACAGCATGTTGCTTCCAAAGCATGCTCCAATGACCAGCTCTCTGGGAACAGACTCTGGGTTCATTTGCTGCCTTGTATGAGTATATGAAGGTTATGTAAATGTTCAAATTTAAAGCATTATTGACTGTGGCAGTTACCCAGTCTGGGGACAACTTGAGGAGTAAGAGTGTAGGGGTGGAGTCTAGCCTGTCAATCTGGAGCTAGTCCATGAGACCTCTGTGTGGACATGGCCTTCTCCTCTGGGAATTCTAGGAAATCTGGTACTTCCTTCTTGGAAGCAGAAGACACTCTCTCTGTTTACATCCTTGGAGACTTTCTATTGACAACGCTCGCTGCCTGAGAGTCTCGCCTGACAAGGCTGACTCCCTGTGAGACATCCCTGAGGAGATGCCACGTGGACCTACCCTGATGCAGCCAGAACCCTGGACCTGGAAGAACCAAATGGACACTGCCAGGGCTGAGGTGCTCACATTGCACTGGATCCAAAGACTTTCTACCCACTGACTTGTGATCATTCTGCATTTGGCATTATTGCATGTGTTTCATGAAGCTAAAAAGGACTTTATAGATTGGTATCAAACGTATGGGCTAATATCGGCCTTAAGACCTTGAACTGGACTGGACTGGGATGTTTTCTGAATGTACAGTTACGCTTGTGTATAAAACTCTTTCTTATTCATATATGAGTGTTTCTGTGGTCCACCCAGACTAATACAGTGACCTCCTCAATAAAGCAAAGTGATAGTCATGCAGACCACGCAGGATCATGGTGTAGATTAGAGAATGCGTGACTAACGTGAAATAAAAGAGAGCATTGATGGTAATCGTGGCTCGTTGATTTTCTTTTTTTAATTATTGTATTGTGGTTGAGATGTGCATAAAAATACACGTGCCATTTCAACAAGTTCTACCTAACAATTCAATAATGCTAATTGCAGTCAAGTATCATCTTTTCTGTTTTCTACCACCATTGTGTTAGCATAAGCCTAACACCCCCTAAAAAGAAACTTTATTTTCCCTCATATCTCCCATCCCTGGTAACCACTAATAACCTTTGGTCTCTACATTTTTGCTTATGTCATAGAAGTAAGAGTATGCAACAGTCATCCTTTGGGGACTGACTTATTTCTCAGAATATTTTCAAGGTTCACTCATGTGGTGACATGCAGCGTGACTTCATATCTCTGTTTGGCTGTGTAAAATTCCATGGGATGGAATAAGCATTTTGTTTATCCATATGCAGCTGCCAGTTTGGCTGCCCACCTTCTGGCTATTGTACAGGGTGTTGCAAGGAATATTAGTGGGACTTCTTGGTTGGGTGTGTAGTTGTTTTATGTTCAACCTTCTAAGGAGCCACCAAAATGTTTTCCACAGTGTCTGTGACATTGAACATCTCTAACCCCATGGGTGGAGATTCTCATTTCTTCCCAATCTCACCCATGCTGGTGATTTCATTTTGCGTACACCCCTTCTAATAGAGGTCAATGTCATCTCACTTCTGTTTTGAGGGCTGCTAACTTCAAGGTTAGTTCTCAAAGGGAGTAAGAGGGGGGTTTCTATTGTCTCAAAGGGTTACAGTCTCGGAAGCCTCGCAAGGGCTGTTCTCCCCTGTCCTGCGGAGTCAGGATGAATCAGCGTCAACCCTCTGCAGTGAGTTTGGTGTTCAGTCTCAGGGTGGCTCAGGAGGAAGTCCTGGAGGCACTAGGGTGAAGATCTGGGCTGCTAATAAGAGCTTGGCTCTCTGCACTTTCTAGCCACTTTGAGGGAGAAAGATGTGGCCGTCTGCTTCTGTAAAGAGTGCCCATATGAAAACCCAGTGGGGCAGTTCCACGCTGCCTTGTAGGTTGATTATACCCTGGAATCAACTCCATGGACATGAGTGTGGCTTGAGGTAGTGGCTGATGATGATAAACGTGTTTTCATGTACATGTAGGCCATTTAAACAGCCCTTTTGGTGAAATGGCTGTTCGGGATCTCTAAGATTTTTGTTTTTAAACAGTTTTATTGGGAAAGAATCCATATAGCATTATCATTATTAATGGCAGTTTTAGGACACTTTCTCCATTCTTGTACTCCTTGCTATTAGTTCCCCATTTCTCCCCAGCCACAGCCGCCATATCCCAGAGAAACCATTACCCCAGTTACTGTTTCTGTAGATTCACCCATCCTGGATCTCATGTACCAAAAAAGTATACAAAAACAACAAACAAAGAAACAAAAAAATCTAATGACAATATAAAATAGAGGAAACCCAGAATCAAAAAGAAAGCAGTAAATGTTGAAAGCCAGAACAACTTTAATGCATCTTCTTTTTCTTTTCTTCTTTTTGGGGGGTGATGGGACATCACTGCCTCTGGTGGTCGCGGGCACTACCCAGTGCCCCTCCTGAGAGCTGCTGCTGAATTTGAACTGCCAAGCCCGTGGGTCGCAGTCCCACACTTAACCACTTACGCCACTGGAGCTGCCCACTAGAACACTTTAAAATGGGTCACAAGGCATCTCCTTACAGAAGGGTCGCAGGGAGGAGATGACCGTCAAAGCATAGTGTAGCAACGATGAAGCACGTAATTTTCCTCTAGTTCTTCCCCACCTCCCCCACTATCATGACCCCAATTCTGCCTTACAAATCCTACTAGACCAGAGGAGGTACACTGGTATAGATAGGAATCGGAAAAATTGGGAATCCAGGACAGATGATCCCTTCAGGACCAGTGGAGAGTGGTGATACCAGGAGGGTGGAGGGAAGGTGGCGTAGAAAGGGAGAACCGATGATAAGAATCTACATATAACCTCCTCCCCGGGCTATGAACAACAAACAGGGAAGTGGGTGAAGGGAGACATCGGACAGTGTATGATACGGTGAAACAATGATATATAAATTATCAAGGGTTCATGAGGAAGGGAGAGAGGAAAGGGAGCAGGGAGAAATGAGGAACTAATAGAAAGGGCTTAAGTAGCAAACAAATGTTTTGAGAATGATGATGGCAACAAATGTGCAAATGAATATCTGGAAATGCGGTTGCGCTGTTTCCATTACAGATACTTTTCATATTGAAAAACCAAGGCTCAGGGGTGGCAGGTGAGCAGTTACACAGAAAGTATCCGCCTGAAAAGTGACCCGTGTGGAATGGTGGTCCCCACGGTGGTGTGAGCATCAGAATTCCTGGGAGGCTTTTGATCCTCTAGTCTGAGGCCTGGCACCACCAGAGGAGTTCCCAGGGTGGCTGGTGTGGAGGAAGCCTGCAGTTTACATAGTAGTCACTAACTGCCAGGAGTGGTGGACTGGCTACCACTCTCCTGCTTGCCTCTGTGTCCAGGGTCTCTGCCCCTCCTCCTCCAGGTGAGGGGTCAGGGGCATGTCTGTAGTAAGGCGAGGCTTGTTTTGCTGCCTGGATTGGGTCTGGATGAGCGTGTTTTTATCTTGTGTTTAGGGCCCAGGCCCATGGGGGGAGGCACCAGGAGGAGTCTTCAGGCTCTTAAGAAACACATCCAGCAGGGGGTATTGCCCTGGGTGGCATCGATGGAAACATGGGAAACTGGGAAATGACCCCAAATCACGCAGTCCTGGTTTTTATGGCCTCTTTTTATCGGGGAGAAGGGTGTGTGCGTGAGAGTGCAAGTGATGTGTATTTCTAATTGTGTGTTTCTCAGGTTTACAAGGAGGTTCTTCGGGATTTTCTCTCTGCTGGGCCAGCAAGTGTTAGAGGAGGGCCTCAACTGTCAGACATGGCAGAACTGGTGGTCCCCAATGAACTTTGCTTCCTTTCAAACATGTATTCCCAAAGGGGCTCCCCAAAGGCTGACAGGAAAATTCCCTGTCCTCCTACCTGCTTGGGTGTCCACTGCACCCCACCCCTACCATGCAGGTGTTTCCGGTTCCACAGGTGCACACGCGTGAGCAAGTCCCTTTAAAGCAAGAAACAGCTGCGACTGTCATCTGCCTTACTGGCCTCTGGTGGTTTTAAAGCGCGTGGGTAGTCCTTGTTGCTAATATTCACCAGGACAGCAGCTTGGAGGGTCTTGGGCTCAGGGGTGGCGTGGGACTTACTGAGGTTTAGAGAGATAAGAGATTATCTTGAACTTAGTAGAGTATCGAATGGCCGAGATGTTGGAGCTGGTGCTGCCCTGATGCCTAGGTGCCCAGTGGTCCCTACTTGCAGATGGGCTTGGTGACCTTGGGTGGGATGGAATCGTGGGGAACCAACGGGCCTGCCTCCAGCCCACCTTCCAGCCCACTTCCATGTCTTCACCTTCTGCTTTGCACGCTGCCTTGTGTCAGACCTCTGCCCCACCTCTCTCAGGAGGTCAGTGCTGCTTGTCCCTTCCAGTCCCTACGTGTCGGTCACACCTGAGGATGCTCTCAGCCTCCCTCCCCGCTGTGTGCTATCTGGGCCATGCTATCTGCTATCTGGGCCAGCTCTCTGACTTGACTCCCACAACCCCAGGAAGGCACTGCTTAGATCCCTTAGTAGTAGTTGCACCCAAGGTCAATCTGGTGATTAAAATATCTCTCTTTAAATTATCAGCATGATGGATTTTTGCATTTTGGTAAAGGGTCCTTTTTTTTTTTTAATCTCCCCCCCACCCCAGCCCCGACCCCGGTCCTGTTGTTATTGATGATGCAAGTTTTTGTTTTTGTTTTTTGGTTTTGTTTTGTGGTGTGTGTGTGTGTGTGTGTGTGTGTGTGTTTTGGCAACGCTTCAACAATGTAGGTCTTCCTGAAACTGGTTCAGCTAACTTCATCAGATGTTAGTGATTCCTATCGGGTCTGATTTTGAAAAGTCTAAGGGAGGCTACATAAAACTGAAGTTGTCGCTTTCCATCTCTTAAAAGTACCAGTTGTACAGGTTTCTCATTAAGCCTACCTTATGGAAAATTATAACAAAAATGATGATTGTTTTCTTTGTGGCTAATGATACCTCACCTGAGAGGTCGCGATAGCTAATAAGTGTGTTCTTAAAAATAAAGATGCCTTTGCATCATAAAATGACCCCACAGCTACGCTAGGACTTTGAGGTTTTATTTTCATGTTCTTTTTTCCCCCCCTTCTAAGCTTACTTTTTCAATGATTTTAGTCACTTTGGTTTCGATTGAGGGTCTGCAGTTCCAACTGTGTGACCATTGTCTCAGTGAAGTTCTTTTGTTTTAAAGGATTCATGGTAACACAAAATGTGTTTTACTGCTACAACTAAAATGTATTTATAATAAAATTCCTTTTTAATAGAAAAGTGTACGAATGTGCTTTACATACAATGGATGGAATATGATAAGAATTGTAATAGCCCTCAATAAAATGATTTTTAAAATGGGTCAACAGAGAGATCAAATGATAAAACATAAAAATTTTAACTTAACTACACCTGCCATAATCCACTTTCCAATGCCCTCTGCATGACAGCACCACTGTTCACATCCCTGGTCTATGGTCAGCGGGGCTTCACCGGCAACATAATCCATGTGCATTTTCCCTCACTGTGTTTTCTAGCTGCTACAACTTTTAAATGGGTCAAAAGAGGGATCAAATAAGATGTTACATTTTAACTTAATGATATCTAACATATTCACTGCTACAATACTCTCTAAAGTAAGGCTATTCATATCCCTTGGTTATGGTCAGAGAACTCACTGGAGTCTTAATCTATGTGAGGACCCTGCACATGAATTTTTGGACTTCCACTGTCATTCATAGCTTTCTGTAAATTGAGTGCTCACAATTAAACCTCTGATATCATTCTATCCTTCAGCTTTTTATACTATTGGTAATCCTTGGATCACACCAGCTGGTGTGCTTCTTCCATGTGGACTTACTTGATGCCTCATTTACTTGTTTGAAAGCAAACCTTTAAGACCCCCGATATTATGCTTTCTGATAGTTATCTGCCTAAGTTTTGATATTTAGAAAACTTTTTTGGTGTTAAGTTGTGAAAATTATATGCATTTGGGGGAAGTCAAACCTTTATTGGACATATGACTCCCCAAATATTTTCCTAAACTGTGGGTTATCTTTCTAGTCTGTCGACAAAGTCTGTAGATGAGCAAAGTATTTCCCTTTTTATGCAGTCTCATTTACCTATTTTGCCTTTTGCTACTTGTGTTTTTGTCATCATGATAACTATTGTCTATGGGCTCTCTTTAATCCTCTAGTCTCTGATGCTGTCGTGGTGGTGAAACTCAAACACGATCAAGGGGAAAATGTTGGAAGAAATTTACATGTGGAGTATCATTCTGTGGCTTTGAATGCAGACAAATCGAGGGTAGAAATCACAATTTTACTCACTGAAGTAAAAACAAAATTTGATCTCTTAGTTCTGAAATATTGTGGAGCGGGGGCATGAATAAGTCACAACAGTGACTTGTACCTTCCAGCAGTATGGACCACTATCCAAAAGGCATCTCACTATAACCTCGTATTACATTTCTTAGGCTTCATTTGAATTTTCTGAAGTATTTATTTGCTGGGTCCAAATTCGGTTGATACTCATTGTATCCAGATGAATGCCAGCCAGCCATTGATATCTCACAGTGACACTCTATGGGCTGTCTGAGGCTGTCGATCTTTAGGGGAGCAGAGTCAGAAGGACTTGTGGCTTTGAACCACCTACAATGAGGTGAGCAGTTCAACCTGAAAACCCCTCCAGTGTGGCTACGGAGAGCTCCAGGAGTTCTAAGCACCCTGCCAACTATAAATTTTTAAATGAAATGATTCCCTATGTGACTTATGCAAGTGGCTGAGTTATTTTTTTTCCAATTTAAATATTTTTTACAAGGTTTAAATAAATTAATTGCTATTGTTGAAAAATTTCAGTATCGTTTACTTGAAGCCCCCTCCTATGCAGCAAAACATTTCAACAGTTTCTACCTGACAACTCAGTGACATTCTATTTTTCAAGCTGGACAACCCTCCCACCCCCCTTTTCTGACCCATTAGCATAAATTCACTGCTCCCCTAGACCTGGCCGGGGCAGGGGGCAGGGCGGAGAGGAGTAGAAAGTGTTCTGAAGTTGATTATGGGCATGATTGCACAAATCTCCTTTATATGACTGAATGATTGAATTGTATGATATGGGAAGGATATGCCAATGAAACTATTTTTAAAATATTTACTGCCCCCTAAAATTTTTATCTCATATTTGAATGTTCATTTGATTCCACAAAGGTAGTTCTTGAAAGAGCAATAAATGCGTAAGGCAGACATGTTTTGCTCATTAAAATAAACTACTGGTTGGTTTTAGGAGTATTTTTGGTTTGGTGCTTAAAGATGGTCCGAGAGCAATTTATCTCACTGTAGCCCGCATGGCTCACAACATCTGCATCCTGTGAGAAATTGAGTTTCTGCCCAGCATCTCCTCCTTTTGACCAGGATTCCATTACAGAATCCTTGATCAAACTGTTCTCTGATGGCAGCCAAGGACCACCCAGTTCTTCTGGTCCTCTGTCAAAGCTGATAGTTGCTCTTGGACACACATGGCCACACCTTCCATATTCCTTTCCTATCCCTGACTCTCCTCCTGAACAATTGTTATGTTTTGAATGGCTGCTTAAGTGATTTATTTTTAATCTCTGTTGATTAGGGTGGTCATTATATATTGGTCAAAATTCGTAGGCTCTCTGATTTGGAAGAAGCCTGGAATCATCTCATAAATCTTTATCATTTTACAGCTGAAAAGGAAGAGGCCTAAAAACAACAACAAAATAGTCCCATCATTGTCAACTCAAAAGGAACTCGAGGAGTCCTGGTGGAGTCGTGGTAATGAGTTGGACTGCTAACTGCCCTGTCACCAGTTCAAAACCACCATTCACTTCATGGGCACCAGGTGGGGCTTTCTATTCCAGTAAAAAGGCACAGTCTAGGAACGTCACAGGAGGCAGTTCAACCCTGTCCTAGAGGTTTGCCGTGAAAGAAACCAAGCCACTTGCTTAAGGCTAGAGAGCTAATTCCTGGTTATGGACCCAGAGAAAGCCCTCCTATTATCAATTGGTTGCCAAGCTGAGACGTGTGTGCTTGAACTTCAGTGAAGTAAAATTGCTTGGTATGGCTCTTCACGCCGTTGTCTTTGTAACCTCTGGCTGAGACTGGGTGGGAGTGTGCAAACAGGGTGAATAGGGGATAAATCTGAGGCAATTGTTGGTCTGTTTTGCCTTTCGGCTGGTTATAAAGTGAGCCATCTCTGAAACAGAGAATGAGGAGCTCAGGGCCAGCCAGGAAGAAGAACAAGGAGCAGAGTGCATCTATGATCCCTGCTTTGAGAACTGGCAGTGACTCCTGTAGCACAGGCACCAGAGGTCAAAACTCGCAGACCAGGAGTCAGGGTGTGTGGGGGGTGGGGGGAGAGGGCAGAGAGAGGAAATGGGGCAAGAGGCTGGTTGGATGCTATTAAAGGAGCTAAGTCCTACTTGCCAGAGAAACCCTGTGGCAAGAGGCCGAGGTTCAGAGAGGGACAGGTTTGTGAGCACCACAGAGAAGAGGTGCTGCCAACAAAAAGAAGCGTATCCTTAACATTTTGTAGCCTGTTAGCTTCCCTCACAAAACCACATACTTTGTGACTCTTCTCTATGAGTCCCAGGTAGCCACTGCAAAGGTTTATGGAACCTAGCGGAGAAATCAAGTGCTATAGGAGGGGCATCCAGTGTCTGAATAGGGGAAGGAAGTTGGCGGGTGGAGGTATGTCTGACTTTGGGCTTGTGGGAAGCCACGTTAGCCTGGAGTTGGATTTGCCTTCCCCTGAGCTGCTCGCTACAAAGTCAGCTGTTCGAAACCACCAGCTGCTCGGTAGCAGGAAGACAGAGCTTTCCACTTTCTCCAAGAGTTACTGCCTCAGAAACTCAAAGGGCAGTTTGGATTGCTGTGAGTTAGCATTGACCGGAGTTTGGGTTGTGTCGCTGTAGAAGGTTGGGTATGGCCCCCACGCCATTTCATCCTATGCCTTCTTGGTCTGTTGGGTAATTATACTTTCCACTAAACATTCCAAGCTGATTAAGAAATGTGGATAAAAGTCAACTAAAATCACAACAAATTTACTGAAAGAGCTCCAAATCAGGCATCAGGAGACCTGACTGGCCTGGATCTCTCTCTCTCTCTCTCTCTCTCTCTCTCTCTCTCTCTCTCTGAAAAGCTTGAGAACTAGAACAATACTTCCCTGATCTTCATGGACAGGAGTCCGCATGGCAAAAAAGGTTACATGTTGAATGGCTAAACTCACGCTTCGCTGTTCAAAACCGACAGACAATCCTTGAGAGAAAAAAGAGGCCTTCTACTCCCATAAAGAGATAGAGTCTTATAAACCCACAGTGGCAGTTGTACCTTGTCCTCTGGGGTCTCTATGCGTCGGAATCGACTCAATGACAGTGAGTTTGATTTGGTCTCTTCATAGATAAACAAGGAAAACAGGACACCTCCCCTAATACCTTCACAGGGCTTCTCTAGGTCCAGATGAGCTAATTAAGGTAAATGTGTTTTAAAGAAATTCAACCGGCCGTTTCGGGCCACGGACTTTCTCTCCTAGAACCATGGCCCGGTTTATCCGTAACCTGGTGGAGAAGGTTCTGGGGATGGTCAATGCTGCTGTGACTTACTCGAAGCCTCAATTGGCCACATTTTGGCACTATGCCAGGGTGGAGCTGGTTCCTCCAACCCCTACTGAGATCCCTGCAGCTATTCAGAGCCTGAGAAACATAGTCCATACTGCTAAGACTGGTTGCTTCAAACAGCTCACAGTGAAGGAAGCTCTGCTGAATGGTTTGGTGGCCACTGAAGTGTGGATGTGGTTTTATATTGGCGAGATCATAGGCAAACGAGGCATCATTGGCTATGATGTTTGAAGACCAGTCTTTAACACCTGATTGTTTTGGCTTGCTATATGAGTTTTTTTGGACCATGTGTGATCAGCCTACTCTAATAAAATAAGTCATTCTAAAAAAAAATTTTTTTTAATTAAAAAAAAAAAAGAAAGCCCAAAGGACGTTTCATAGATAGGGATTTGTGGTCAAACTATCCTGGTATGGAGTTCCAGTTTTGTCACATATTTATGTAATTTTGTTTGATGCTGTTGATTATGTTTTGATGTTGCTAGGTACCATTGAGTCTGTTCAGACACATCTTGCCCCCTGCACCACAGAAGAACACACTGCCTGGTCGTGTGCCATCTGCACAATGATGTCCATGTTTGCACTCATTTTTGCAGCCACTGTTTCAATCTGTCTCATTGTGGGTCTTCCTCTTTTTCTCACTGCTCTTTCTTACCAAAGAGAAACGATGTCCTTCTCCACTGTCTATCCTGACAACATGTCCAAAGTATGTGTGGCAGTCACTAATCTGTGTCAGTTTCAGCATTGGAAGTGTAGGGGTGGAGTCTAGCCTATCAATCTGGAGATAGGCAAGAAGGTCTCTGTGTGGGCATGGCTTTCTCCTGAGAATTCTGGGAAGTCTCACGGT
>PVJH01002338.1:116051-171809 GCA_004026705.1 Nesogale talazaci | reverse complement strand
GCAAATTACTGAAAGGGAATGAGAAAACAAAGAGAGTTGGCCGGTTTCTCAAATGGTAAATAACAGTTGATTTTGAATTAAAAATGAAAAAAGCAAACCCCACAGCCCATGATGACCATCATACTTGCAGTGACTTCAGAAATGGCAAACCAAGGAGAAATTACACTATGCCAAAAGAGTTTCTATCATTTACTAATTTTGTTTAATTTTCATCTCAAGCCACTTAATTCTCCAGAATTGAAAAAGGAGTTTGTGGGAATATAATATGCCTACTGATCACTTAGTCACAGGATTAAGTTCCAAAGCACAGGTCACTAGGCCTGGTGTAAAAAAATGGAGGATGACTACAGCAGATCACAAAATGGAAGACGACTACCTCATTACATAATTGCCAAACAGTGGCAGGGAATCATGGGCCGGCCAGTCCTGACATATATGATTCACCATTAAAATCACCATTACTCTCGTCTTACCATTCATTACTTCCAGATTTATGTCATTAGTGTACAAAATAGTTGATTTTTCACTGTGGTTATAAAGATGAGAAGTCAGATAGCAAGACTATTGATATGTGAGAAGTATGTGTGTATAAAATGGGACATTATATAGTACATATATGCTTATATATAAAAAGTATAGACAAAGGTATATATGAAGTATAATAAAGTAGGCTCACCAGGTTCTTGTCTGTGACAGTGTCCTTTTAATTACCTTTTTGTAATCTGGGATTATTTATTTGCTTTCCAATCTACTTCTGAGTTTAACTTCCTCCCCAGATTTTAAACTCTTTGAAGGGAAGTGACCCACGACCATTAAGTTAATTCCAACTCACAGCCACCCGATAGGAAAGAGTAGAAACGATCCAGAGAGATTCCTTGATTATAAACCTCTATTGAGAACAGAAAACCTCGTCTTTCTCCCACAGAGCGGCTTATGGGTTTGAACCACCAACCTTGTGGTGGAACAATGTTCCACCTGGAACAATGTCTGACACACAAAGCCAAAAGCAAACCCACTGTCACGGAGTCAATTCAAGGGAATAATGGCTTTACAGAAAGGACAGAGCAGAACTTCCCCTTTCGTATTTCTAAGACTTTAAATTGCTACAGCAGCAGGCGGCAGCATCTTTCTCCCGAGGAAGACTCTACCCCCACCCCGCTTGGGCATGAAACATCAACCTGTAGTTATCTCAATGCAGAATCCACTACACCACCATGGGTCCATCCTCTGAAAACACCATGGACATTAAACAAATATTTTTCTCAAAAAGATACAAAGAAATAAATGAGAGTAATAAGAGTGATTCGCTATTATCTCTAAGTATAAATTTTCTAGAAGTTTAACACTAAACTGAGGGTTGTCCTAAGAAGAGGAGGAGAAGACACTCTGGAGGAATTTGCAAATCTAGGTGGAGTGACCAGACCTCATTGAGGCCTGTGAGACCTAGGAAAGTGTGATGATTAGTTCGCAATTCAATTTACTTAGGTAGATACTGAAAGAAATGTAAAAAGAACACTTAACTCTGGGTAACTCATGCTCAAGATCAACCTCTTCATCATTAATGAAGTCTTCTGATTCCCCTTTAAACATAATCAAATTCCCCCCAGCTTAAGAAAAAAGACAAGAAATCCTTAAGCCCATTTCCTTGTAGCTTCCACCTTCTTTAAATCTTTTTCTCCATGGCCAAACTCTCCAATAGGATTTTCTCAATGCATTACCAATTCGTTTGGGCCGGCTAATGTACTCTGTCTTCCACAATAAGATTTACAAAAGCGATTGTTGGCCTCCATCTTGCTAAATCCTTAGTTCTCAGGATATTTCACTCATCCATTTTAATCCCTTCCTCTTTGTCCATTCCATCTTAATACTCTATGTAGATGCAACACTAGGGTTTCTGATTTAGCTATTAAATTTTGAGGAAGGCTTACTCACAATCTGTGAAATGTACATGACACAACTTGGCAGAAAAGTGCAGAGGATTCGCTGCACCTGCTCAGGAAGATCAAAGATTACAGCCTCCAGTATGGATGACAACTCAGTGTTATGCCATATATCTTCACAACTGGATCAATAGGTAGGGTCATGATAAATGGAGGAAAAGGTGGAAGTTGTACAGGATTTCATCAGGCTTGGCTCCACAATCAATACTCATAGAAGCAGCAGTCAGGAGATCAAAAGATGATTTGTATTAGGCAAGTATGCTACACATGACTTCTACACGGAATACTGAAAACTGTGAGGGCTGAAGCGCACCTGACCCAAGTCATGGTATTTTCCTGTGCCACATATGCATGTGTAAGTTGGGCACTGAATAAGGAAGACTGAAGAATTGGTGCATTAGAATTGTAGTGCTCAAGAAGAATACTGAAAGTACCATGACTGTTAAAAGGACAAACAAATCTCTCTCAGAGGAAGTATGGCCAGAGTGCTCCTTAGAGGCAAGGATGGCAAAACTTTGTCTCACCTATTTTTGATGTGTTGGCAGGAGAGACCAGTTCTGTGAGAAGGGCATCATTTTTGGTAAAATGGAGGGATGGCAAAACAAAAAGGAAGGCCCTGAGATGATGGGCTGACACAGTGAATGCAACAATGGGCTCGGGCATGGGACTGATGAGGAGGATGCTGCAAGACTGCGCAGGGTGGCCTTGGTTGTGCAGACAGTTGCTCTGGGTCAGAATCGACTCAGTGGCACCTCAACAACCTTTACTAACTAGGAGTGGTACACTGGATAAGTATGGAACTTCTAACAACAAGGAAGGAGATTAAAACCTCTCAGTTGCTGTATGGGAGAAAGATGAGGCTATCTGCTCCCATAAAGGTTTAATCTTGGAAACCCTGCATCAGTTGATATGAGTCAGAGTCAACTCCATGGCAGTGGTTTGGTTGGTTTGTCCTTTAAATCCTACACTCTCTGTTAACAAACCCAGGGGCAAGGGAACAACAAGTGGTCCAAAATCGATGGCAAGGAGGATGTAGATCTGGTAGGGCTTGATCAAGGACAACGTAACCAACAGGAATTATTGACACCCAAACAAAAGCTGAACATGAAAGTGGGACAAGAGGAAAGTAAAAGTAAATAGAGGAAAGAAGTAGAAAGAAAAGGACATTGGTAGAGGTCTAAGTACAGGCATGTACATGTGTAAATATATTTATATATGACGATGATGAAAAAGATCTATGTGTATATATGTAAAGGTTTAGTGGTAAGGTCGCAAATGGACACTGGGCCTCTATGCAAGTACTCCCTCAATGCAAGAACACTTTATTCTATTAAACTGGCATTCCATGATGCTTACCCTCTCAATGTGATTGCTGAAGACAAAATGGGTGCACAAACAAATGTGGTGAAGAAAGCCGAGGGAGCCCAGCTACCAGCTACCAAAAGATATACCATCTGGGGTCTTAAAGGCTTGAAGATAAACAGCCATCTAGCTGGGAAGCAACAAAGCCCATATGGAAGAATCACACCAGCCTGTATGATTATGAGTTGTCAATAGGATCAGGTATCAGGCATCAAAGTACAAAAAATCATATCATTGTGAATGAAGGAGAGTGCAGAGTGGAGACTCAAAGCCCATTTGTAGGAAACTGGACATCCCCCTACAGAAGGGTCTCTGGGAGAGAACGAGCCAGTCAAGGTGCAGTATAGCACCAATGAAACATACAACTTTCGGGCTGAGCCCCAGTGGCACAGTGGTTGAGTGCAGGACTGCAGCCCATTGACTTGGCAGCTCAAATCCAGCAGCAGCTCTCCAGAAGCAAGGTTGGGTAGCTCCCACGACCACCAGAAGACAGTGATGCCCCCCCAAAAAGAGCCTAGTGAAACATACAACTTTCCTCTAATTCTTTAATGATTCCTTCCCCACCACCTTCCCCAGCCCCCAACTATCATGACCCTAATTCTACCTTACAAATCTAGCTAGACCAGAGGATGTTCATTGGCACAGATAAGAGCTGTAAATACAGGGAACCCAGGAAAGATGAATCCCTCAGAATCAATAATGAAAATAGCGATACCAGGAGGGCAAGGGAAAGGCAGAAAAGAAAAGGGTAACCGATCACAATGATGGATGCATAACTCACTCCTAGGGGAGTGGACAACAGAAAAATTGGTGAAGGGAGACATCGGTCAGTCTAAGACATGAAGAAATAATAATAATTTATAAAATATCAAGGGAGGGAAGGTGGAAGAGGGAGGTGGGAAATGAGGAGATGATATCAAGGGCTCAAGTAGAAAGAAAATGTTTTGAGAATGATGTTAGCAACAAATGTGCTTGACACAATGGATGGATGGATGGATGGATGGATGGATGGATGGATGGATGGATGGATGGATGGATGGTGATATGAGTTGCATGACCCCCCAATAAAATGATTTTTAATGAGAAAAAATAATAAGTACTATGCTCTTTCAGATTTAATCTGAAAATCCTTTTTAAAATTCTACACCCTCTTCCTCTAGTATATCATCTTGCAATCTGCAGATATCCCCCCAATTTAGGTCTCTATGCCAGGGCTTTCAAGTTTCAACCATATCCACTCAAATATTATGATTTATCTCCAGATGGACACTCCACAAGCAGCTCCAACACAGCAATTCCAAATATCAGCTGATCATCTTCCATCATACCACTGTCCACTCAGGTGTTTGTACCACCGAGATTCCACCCCCTCCACATCCACACACAGGCAGTCCTCCCTTTGCTGCATTCATCAAATTTGTTCACTTCCTTCTCATCAGAGGATTGCTGCTTCCTCTGCAACCTCATCCCTTCCAAATACCACCTCAACCTTTCTGTACTGTATGCTACTTAGGTTTGCAGGATGCACCTTGTGTCCTGTGCCTGCTACATTCTGCATTACCGGATTCCCCTCAGCTATCTAACCTCAGCTTACTTCTCAGTCACAGTTTAAATCTCACTTCTTCTCGGGGCATTTAAGCGTTGTCCCTCATTTAAAATTGATGTCTTTCTTCCGTGCTTCCATGGAATCTCATACCTACCCAATCACTTCACACTCCATTAATGCACTCCATTACAACTGTCTGACTACTTCTCGGTATGCCTCTGTGAGGTTATCGTGTATTTTACCCCAGAAAAAAATGCTCAGGCTTGGGGGAAAAAATACTGAATGAGCAAACAGATGTATGGCTTCCAACATAACAAGTGACACTCTATTGCCCTGAAAGATTCAACCCTGGCTCTTCAAGAATTTAAAAGCTAACTGGGGAGACAGGAAACTTACAATAACTTACAATAAGTGCAGGTAAGCACATCGGTGATCATCGGACCACAGAAAACAGAAATGCTATGTCACTCCAGAGAGAACAGCCATTTCTGAGACGTCAAAGCAGACTAATGGGACAATCTGTGGAGCTGGAGGAGATTCAGAAATCAGGCAAACAAGCAAACCATTGGGATATAATCCAGAAATGCTTGATGGTGTCAATGAAGATGGGCAGACAGGCATGGTTGCGGCTATTTGGTCCCATTGGGTGGGTTCTGACTGACGGTGGCCCCACGCACAACAGAAAGAAACACTGCCTGGGCCCATGGCAGCCTCACGATTATCCCCTCTACTTGGGAGTCCATTGTTGTCCATCCCTCTCGAGGGCCTTCCTCTGTTTTGCTGCCCCCCTACTTTAACAAACATACGTCCTTCTCCAGGCACTGGTCTCCTCTGAGAACAGGTACAAAGTACAGAAGGTGATGTCTTGCCGTCCTCACCTCCAAGGAGTGCCCGACATGCTGAGATCCAGGCACGCAGGAGTGTTGAGGATGGAGAGTGGCTAAAGTGGAGAAGTCACTTAGATGACCTATCGAATAATTGACACACACATCTGAAAGCACAGATATGGGGATGATGACACCAGAAACTGAAAGAAAGAGGAAGCACCATGACCACAGGGGAGAATCGAGATAGCTTGGAAATGGAATCTAAGAGGTGAGGAGCTAAGAGCTGTCCAGGGGCCCCTAATGACAGGAAGCAGGAAGAGCTCTGAATTATCACCATGGTGACAACAAAGAGATAGTGCAGAGGGCCTGACTTGACATGCCGAGCACCTGACAACTGCCCAGGTGGAAGGGAACCTGCGAGATGCTTCCATCGAGCCTGTGCTATTCTCCAAAGCGCTGAGCAGGTGAAGAGAGTGAGGGGGAGAAAAACGACTTTGACATTGAATCAGAGAATTCATGGTTTCCAATTCAAGTCTGAATTAGACTTCTAAATCACCACTAGGCTACCTGGGTAGGCTTCATATGCAACAGGTAGTGGGTTAAGGCAAAAGTGTTATGTCATCATTGAAAGTGTGGGAGGTCGGGGTGGGCGTGGGTCTGATAGGGATTGATTAAGACTAATGTAACAGAGAGAAAATATTGAAACCCAAATGGAGGTCGAGCGTGATAGTGGGATGGGAGGAAGTATAGGGAAATAGAGAAAAGAACTAGGGAGTAAGGGGCATTTATAGAGGTTTAAAAACGGGCATGTACATAGGTGCATATATTCATATATGATGATGGGGAAATAGATCAATATGCATATAATTATAGGGGTTAGTATTAGGACAGCAGGTGGGCATTCGACCTCCAGTCAAGTACTTCCTCAGTGCAAGAACATTTTGTTCTATTAAATTGGCATTACATGATGTGCACCTCCCTGATATGATCACCGAAAACAAATGTGTGCATTAGCAAATGTGGTCAAGATTAAAAGGAAAGAAGTAGCATCTGGGGTCTTAAAGCTTAAAAGTAAACAAACAGCCTCCCAGCTCAGAAGCAACAAAGCCCACAAGGACGAAGCACACCAGCTTGCGGGACCAAGAGATGCCAAAGGAATCAATTATCAGGTTTCAAGAACTAAAAATCATAACATTGCGTATTCACTTTTCTGATATGATCACTGATGACAAATATGTGCATAAGCAAATGTGGTGAAGAAAGCTGATGGTGCCCAATTATCAAAAGATGTGGCATCTGGGTCTTAAAGTCTTGAAGGTAAACAAGCAGCCATCTAGCTAAGAAGCAAGCCCACATGGAAGAAACACACCAGCCTGTGCAACCACGAGGTGTCAAAGGGATTCGATATCAAGCATCAAAGACCTAAAAATTATATCATTATAAATGAGGGCTGACGTAGTGGTTGTGTGCAGTACTGCAGCCCACAGGTTGATGGTTCAAACCCAGCAGCAGCTCTCCAGGAGCAAGGCTGGGCTTCCTACTCTCCCACCAGGGCAATGGTGCCACAAAAAAATAATTAATAAATAAATAAATAAATAAGGGGAGTTCAGATTGGGGACCCAAAGCCCATCAATAAGTGAAACAGCATCCTCTTACAGAGGGGTTACAGCGAGGAGATGAGCCAGTGTAGGTACAGAGTAGTAGCAATGAAATGTGCAACTTTCCTCTGGCTCTCAAATGTTTCCCCCCATCGACTACCATGATTCCAATTCTACCAGATTCAGCTAGACCAGAGGATGTACACTGTAGTTGGAAACATGGGGAATTTAGGATAGATGATTCCTTGGGACTAGTGGGGGGGTGGTGATACTGGGAGGGTGGAGGGATGGTGGAGTAGAAAGGGGGAACTAATTTCAGGGACCTACATGTGACCTCCTCTCTGGGGTGTGGACAATGCGGGGTGGGTGAAGTGACACACTGGACAGTATACAATATGAAGAGGTAATAACAATTTGTAAATTATTAGGGGTTCATGGGAGAGGGGAAGGGAGGGAGAAACATGGGGAGCTGGGATTAAAAAGAAGAACTAGAGGAAAGAGGGAAAGAGGAGCTTATGCTGGGGGCTCAAGTAGAAAATGTTTGGAAATGAAAGTGGCAACATGTGTACAAGTGTGCTTAATACAAATGATGTATTGAATGTGATAAGAGCTTTAAGAGCCCCCAATAAAATCTATATTTAAAAAAAAAGTGAACAGAACTGTGTAACTGGAGTATAGGTACTCTTTACTTAGCACAGTCTCAATATGTATAAATCTCTGTTAACATGGGTTAATTAAATAACATCCATCACCCAACAGCATGGTTTCACTATCAGTTATCCTGGTGGATCCACTATGACTAACTGCACACAAGTTCAACTTCCCCGTAAGCATTTTGATACACATATCACTAGGATACTCATAAATGTGCACATAATCAATGACCAATCATATGAATGCTTTCAAACTGTGTTGATGTCACTAGATGTTTGTGACTTGGTTTGAGCAGAACAGCACAGAAGACAGTTGTGTGGCCTCCTGGTCTCCCAGTGATAAACCCACGAGAGAGTTCATGAACATGTAGACCCAAGAGAGGGATTTGGTATACAAATGAGAAAGCACAGGAAGGAAATGAGAAGGCACAACACTGAGTGTGAAACTGCACGAGAGTCAAGAAACTCTAAGACACCGCACAGCCCTGAAAGCATGGACAACCACATGGCAGCACTGAGCCACACTGGAAAAGGAATACAGAAATGCACGAAGGCATGGAAAAGATCCCCACTCAGGACCCAAAATGGCACAACCCAAAGAAGGTGAATACAGTGCAAACCAACTCTGGACACGTTTTTGCAAAGAAATAAAATGGTTTTAACTTAACAACATGAAATAAAAACTTTGTTTATTTTTACTTTTGCTTCCATTTTTCTTTCGTTTACTTATGCACTTATATCCTACAGTTAGAGAGCTTTCATGGTTTCACCAAAAAAATTAAGAGTCTTGGAATTTGCAATTTTTCCATCTATTATGATGATGATTTTGCATGGTTTCAGCAAGGATGGTTTTTTTTACTCACACTCTCACCCAACCAAACTTCAATGCATAACCTGATTTAGCAAAAATAAGCACTTTTCTTTTTAAAAGGAAATCAATTGAGATGAGCAATTTCTACTATCAATAGCACATTTTGAAACCTCGCTTGACAATGCCATTTGTTCTGTTTCAATGTACCCATCAACTCTCTCAGACAAACTCTAGATAATTTCTCAAGGGCTCCACTGGCCCTAAGTAGATTGGGCAACAATCCTTAGAATAGAACTCCAATAAGCCTAAGTCCCTCAGGTCACAAAAGAAACTATTTCTGTTTGACTTATTTCACCCAATAAAAAGTCACTATTTATAACTACTCTTCCATTCCGGCATTTTCTAAAAATCTAAATGATGATATTGAGTGTTTTGCCTCAAGTCTATAACTACCATTGAATCCTTTGTGGAAGATGATCTTTTTATAGATACAGAGTCTTTTCTATGAAAGAAAACAAACTGAAAACCAACCGACAAACTTAGGCGTTCAGCTATGAACGCCCGTGCCATTCTCAAAACACTGCCCAGTGAGGTATCGTCTGGGCTGCGGTGTTCTGTAAAATCTTCTCAGAACAGAGAGAAGAAAGTCAGTAATCTATCTCTCAAGAAGACTTGAGGAACTTGTGGCACGTTGGCATTACATCTAGCCGTGGCACATATATTTCACAACACGTAACGAGAAGGTGTAATGTTGAGTGCTGCCTGGGAGACTATAATCTTGTCAGCTGGATGTCGTGTTGACCATCACCAGCATTCAGTCTATTGCATCATATGGTCACCTGGGAGCTCTTACAAACAAGAGGTATGTGGGGGTGCAGCCCGTTATTCCAAAAAGTATAATTCTGTGTGACAACCGCTCCAAGTACCTCAGAGGACTACTATAAAAGGTCAAAATGAGCAGCAGGATCCAGGGAAGAACAACAGGTTGGAGGTTTTAAATATGCCAGGCATTCTGGTTGCATTCCACCATTCACTTTGGTCTGCAAGACAACTGGCCATCCTCAAGAAATGGGGCTGACAGAGTAATACTCACATTCTACGCCAAAATACTGAAACTTCGCTTAAGTAAATAGATAAAATTGGTATACACATATAACCAAACTGAATTTTTCCACAAGTGTGTGCTATAAAAAAGTATTCTGCAGCTCTTTCTTTCCTGTTATTTTAGCTGACTATAAAAATACTTCAGCTGCTTGTCCCCAAAAGGAGCTCTGAGGATGAAACACTGGGCTTCCCTACAGCAGCCTGACCACTCTGCCTGCCCGCTCACACTTTCTGTGCCAGGAGACAGACCGTTTCAAAGTCATTGTGGCTATGGCAGAACAGGCAAAACAGACCTCCATCTTCAGGAAAACCTACCCATCATTTCACAGAAAACACACACACACAACTTTGATTTGAGTTGCTACTTAAACATTCCAACTTTTCTCTATTAAGAAGAGCAACATTTCCTTAAAGGTCTCCAGCATTTTTGTTGGTACCGTGGCCTAGGGAGCAGTGGTTTTTTGTTTTTTTCAGAGTAAGATATATCATTTTATATTCCCTATGAAACATATCTGCATTGTTGTTTCTTAAAGGCTGCTCTGAAATTCTGTTCAGGCAGAAGGTGGGCTCAGCTCCTAGCTGTGTGAAGCTTTGGGATAGCAAATGTTCCTGCTGCTCCCTTGTGCTGTTGTACCAGAAATACCACAGATGGGTGACTGTACAGAAGAGACCTTTACTTTCTGACATTTCCACAGGCTATACATCAGAATAAGGGCAGTGCCTCTAGGGGAAGGCTTCCTCCTTGCTTGTCAACTACATTGTCTTCTGTAGACCCAAGACTCCTCAGTTCCTCTGCAAGTTTCCCTCCACAGAGTCTCTCTCTTGACCTGTTAGCACTTCATTATCTCTGTTTCCAAAATGCGCTGCATATCACTCAGAAGTATACATCCTAAAATGATCTGGCCACAGCAATAAACCAAAGAAAACTCTATCGCCATACAGAATGACAGCCACAAATACAAAGGGTTGGGATTCCAACAATAATTTGGGAGGACACAACTCAATACATCAACAATTTAATGGTCATTAAATGCTGCCGCAAACCATTGCTCTTTTTAAGCACTTCAACCACTTTAAAAATCCCTGGGTGGTGCAAACTGCTAAGCACTGAATTATTAATTGAGAAGTTGATGGTTTGAACCTACCAAGAGGCTCTCAGAAGTAAAACTGAGTGATCTGCTTCCTGAAGGCCTTAGAAGCCCTGTACAGCAGCTCCCTGCACACCTGGGGCTATCACACGTCAGACTCAACAACAAACATGTTACTCAAAACACATACACACAATCTTATGTCTGCCTTTGACTCAGCATGCCTCAACAACAATCAAGAGGGTGCAACAAACCAAGATAGAGGTCATTTTCTTTGGAAGCTAGGACCGAGGGAGGAAGAAGGCCTGGTTCCATGCATGAGCCATAAGAGCAAGTGTGAAGACGGGCAATCATTTGACTACATTGGGTTGGTTGGACTTTTGTTTTGTTGCTGGAATAGACTTTGGCTAATAGTTGTACTCAAAAAACGATTTATAGTCAATTCTTGATTTTTCTGTCTGCTAACTTCTCCTGACTCAACAGATGCAACCACAGAAGTACGAGATAGGGTGGTCTGGAACAACCTGTCCACAGATGTGAAATTTAAGCTAGACCTAAAAGAAAAATCCAGTGATGTGAAACATTGGCAGAAGAGTGTTTGCAGAAGGAAGACGATGATGGACGATCTTGAGGTGAGATGTGGTTTGGAACAGCCACACTGAAAGTAGGCTACTGTGGCTGAGAGCAGGAGGCAAGGAGAAGGTGAGAAATTTGGGCTTGGGAGACAGACAAGGGCCAGATTCCTGTCTCTTCCCATAAAGTATAAAAGGCAGTTACAAAAATAAATAGAGGGGAAAGAAATAATAAGTCAGAAATAAAAACCAAGAGAGCGGTCCTCTCACAGAAGACCAAAAAAGACTGAGTAAGCTGGCGGATCCTCTGTTCTATTCACATTCAATAAGTTCTATACGTCTGACTCTGAGTTCATGAACATCATGGTGTATTTCTGGATGAATATTCAGCGATACTTCTGGAAGGTTTTACTTAACGCTCTTTAAAGATATGATTGTGACAAAGGTCGAGAGTATATTTTACAAGTAAAAGAAAAATCTGATATGAAATCAAAAGCCAAGTTCTAAAATAAACCTTGGGGGCAAAAGAAGGATGCTTGCATAAGAGCATTAAAAATGCATCCACCACGTACTCTCTGCCAGATAGCAGCCCTTGTTCTAACTGCTTTGAAAATTAATATGGTCACTTCCATCCTACCCTTCCCTATCAGAGACTGTGTACACTGACTTGGTTAACATCAACAGAAATGCAGATTTCGGCACATAGAAAATATCAACCTGAATACAAACAAAATTCCTTAAGCACCATTAATTTGTTTAAGCCTTAGTGGTATTAGCAAGTGCTTTGATGTCACATTCTGGTCATAATCCAACAGATAAGAAGCTTTAACACACGCAAACACACATACATACACACACACCTTAGACCTCCCAATTGGCAATAAGCTTTATTCATTATCTCAACCTTGTTTATATCTTTCTGTTCACTTACCATCAGTCTCACCACAGATAGGGGCTATTGGATCTAATTTTATACTTCACAGAAACCAAAGAGCTTATTAAATTTCACTTCACACCACTTCATCCAAAGATTGGCACCATCCCCTCTCACTCTTGTTAAGTGACTCTCCATCTGCTCCAATTCGTTAAGAAGCTACATCAACAGAATGGAACACTGCCAGGTTCTGTCCATGCTCAAAATCGTTCCTATGGTTAAGCCCATGTTTATAAACACCGTGTCAATCTCTTAAGAGTTTTTCTCTTTTTCACTCACCCTCACTATCTCTTAGCACTTCTAATCCTTGAGAACTTTTTCCCCTTGTGGATAAAAAGTAGCAGCATGTGCAGGCTGCAGAGTATAACAAAGAACAAGAATTCCAGATACCCTGGGGTACCATCATAGAGGACTAGCCCAAACTATTTCATCTTTGGGGATTCCTGGGTCTCTAAAGGGTGACTAGTAATGAAACTGGTCCATCTCTGCCAATTTGGTAGAAAATATATTTGAAGCCAGATTTCTTTAACTCATCTAGTGTAATTAGAAACACTTAAATTTTACAATGAGGATATAGATAGATATAGATATCCAGCCACCTACAACCACTATAGAAGAAACTGCAGTTAATCTGTTGGAAAATGGTCTGTAGTTTGTCTTGGAATAACAAATAAGACACTGATTCCAATAGTAGTGTCACAGACGTTCATAGTGACCAGATAGCTGATAAAAAGAAAAACCGTTTTCGCTTAGAGAAATAATGATGACATGAGATGAGTGGAAACCATGCTGTTCTCTACTGGACAGTGAGTGTCATCTCTGAAAACCCTGTGTTTTACAGTGGCATCTTCAATGATCTCAAGGTTTACGTGTCATTTAGTTCAGGGAATCCCAACAAAAGCTTGTTTCTTCAGTACCAATTGACACCATTTAACACTCACATACCGTATTTTCCTGACCATAAGACACACCCAGTTTTTAGAGCAGGAAAACAAGAAAAAAATACATATTCTGAGCCAAATACTATCAGTATATAAAAATGCTCCAGGGTGCCACACCTACAAACCAGAAGATGCACCCTTGTTTTTCCCCTACTTTGGGGAGGGGGAGAAGTGCATCTTATGGTCTGAAAAATATAGTAATTCCTAAGTCACTTATCCCATTATAATTACTTGTGTGCCCTTGATTAGCACTAAATTGTGTATTCGGGGGAACAGAGACGGGGATGTTTGGATCTTTCATCTGTTTTACAGATGAGACCTTAACAAATCATTGGTCACATTAAATTGACTCCTGGCAGCACTGTTGGGTAAGCAATTGGGCTGCTAGCCACAGGAGGGGTGGTTCAAACCCATAAGCACACTGCAGGAGAAAGACGGGACTTTGTGTCTGCTGCCATAGACATCTACAAAGCTTCAGAATCCCTATAGGATTGCTATGTGTTCTAAACAAATCGATGTCAGTGGGTTTTTAACGATTCCGGGCAGAAGGAACACAGTACTGCTCAATCCCGCTTTTGGTACTTCTGTTCAGGGACACTTACTCTGCAGTCCATGCCTATACGATGTGCAAACACATCCACAGAGACGCTGGAAACAAACTCACTGCCATCGGGTCGATTCTGATTCATAGTGACCCCATCGGGCAGGATAGAAGTACTCCTTCTGGTTTCTTAGACTAACGCGTTACAGGAGTAGAATGCCTCATCTCTCTCCTTCAGGGCAGCTGGTGGTTTAGAACTGCTGACCTTGTGGTTAGCGTGACCACTATTATCACCAGGGCTAAATAATCCAATTGAGCCACCTGAGTCTACAGAGGAAGAGTGAGAAACAGTGACAGTCCTTGCTTCAGGTCTCAGGACCAAGGATGAAGGGACATAGAACCCAGGTTTTCTAGGTCCTGGCCCATTGTTCCTTCCCACACACTTCATATCATGGAGGGAGCCCTTCATGTCCCTGAAACCGTGTCACAGTTATGTGCCCAGACTTTTAGCTAATCTCCCATGCACACATGTTTTTTATAATGCGCAACAGCGTGTACTAATAGAGCCCTGACTGAGATGGGGGGGGGGGGGCGCGGTGCAGTGAGTTGTAGATTAAAAAATCCTGATCTTTCTCAGTAATCGTAGTATATGAGTTCATCCACATCAGGCCTTTTTGCTTTGTGTTTTTAATAAAAGGGCAAGGTCGTTTTCTGGTCACAGACATCTGAGACAAAGTAACAGGAAAGTCAGGAACATGTATGAAAAGGAAAAGAAGCTCAGTGGTCAAGAGTGGCGGTACAGAATATTTCTCCTGCTGAGCCCCGGTGGCGTAGCGGTTGTGCGCGGGACTGAGGCCCACTGGGATGGAGGTTCGATTCCGGCTCCCAGGAGCAAAGGCTGGGCCTCCTACTCCCACCACCAGGGCAGTGATGCCAAAAAAAAAAAAAAGAATATTTCTCCCAGGGTAGAGGTAGCACTACGTCATACTATCTAGTACCTGTTGCTTTCAATTCCAGGGAGCGGCCAGGTAAAGGCTAGAAACTAAAACACAGTACTCATTCATTCTGTGAATATCTATTCACATGGTATGTCTACCATGGCCCAGAAACTGTTCTCAGCCCTGGAAACTATCAGGAAATAACACAGAAAGAAATCCCTACCCTGACACCACTTACCTTCTCTCATCTCATGACAGAGTGAGACTTTCTTTCGGGACCCCGAAGTCAAAGAGCAGAGAGGGGTTGAAGGAAAAGCCATGCTTCCAGCTTTTGGGGAAAGCTGACACTCCCTGACACTCAAAGGTGGGTATAAAGAACCCTCAGGCTGTGTTCTGAGGAAGGGGGGGTGCCTCCCACTGGACCCTGAGCAATGGAGATTCCTCATGGCCCACGTCGGAGGGTATGGGTGGAAAAGTCTGGCTAGATGCTGTACAGTGACTACAGATCACCAAGAATAATCAGGGACAAAGCCACCCTTGGAGGACCTCAGAAACACTGGGGTTGTGACTGGAGGTGGGGGGAGAAGATGTGTCGGCAAGCAAAAGCACTGGGCTGGGACAATTTGGATTTATCCTGACCATGAGCTTATCTGGAATTTCGAATGTCACCACGTAGTGGTGACACACAATGAGCTGCAGTCCGCATACTCGGCCGTTCAAAACCACCTGCAACTTCAAGGGAGAAAGACTGGCCTTTCTACTCCCGCCTGCAGTTACAGTTTTGGAAACGCACCAGGGGACCGCTATGCATCAACACTGAGTCAATGGCAGAGAGTTTTGCTTTTATGGTGATTACCCACAAAGCGGACAAAGACACTCAGGTGACAACTACAACTGCGGTCTTGTACATTTTTATTCTGCTGATACTCTACAGCCTCTAAATCGCTGCGTATTATATATTCCTGTGGGGCCTGTTCATAGTTGAAAAGCTGCAGAAATACCCCAGAGAGTTGACAGGTAGAGAAGAGCCAGCCATTTTCCTTTTGTCCGTGTAGACTGTGATCCTTCTGAACGATGACAGACCAAGCTGTAAGGAATATCCTGAAGCACACAGCTGGATTCTTCTTGTAACAACTTTGTCATGCACTCAACTAATATTTATTGGCTGTTTAGTATGCACCACACAATGTGCTGGAGAATCCAGTGAACAAGAAAAACAGGCATGAGTCAATTACACGAAGTGCAACCATCCCTTTGTGCGAGCGTGAGGAGCAAGAGTTCTGGAATCAGCCTATTTGGGGTTGGAATTCTGGTTCCATCACTTACCAGCAGTCTAATCTTTCCTGAGCTTATAATATAGAACAATAATGATATCCCATTCATAGGGTTGTTGTCTGACCCCAATGAGTTAATAAAAGCATGGAGCATACATCTGTTGCTGTTGCCATTGGAGGCTATTGAGTTGGTATCATTTTATCGGAACCCCATGTGACAGAGTACAATTATTCTGCAATTGTCTGGGCTTTTGTCTTTACAACAGAGGAAGGCCAGGCCTCTCTTCTGCAGAGCAGTTGGGTGGATTCGAACTGCCAACCTTGACGTGAACTATTGTAACATGAGGGCTCCTCATAATGAATTTCAGCAAATCTTAGCCACCACCATCAACTGCGTGAATATAAAAGAGTGAAGAGGAACTTTTAAAAGCAGAAGCCCAACCAGTATATGAACAAGGAAAGCCATGGGGAGTTTGGGACACAACAAACTATTCTTTGAGCTAGGCAGACTACACACTCTAGTGAAATTGAGCTGCCCAGAAGGGTATTCCAATAAGAGGTCAACTACTAAAACAGTTTTACTTTCACCTGCCAAAGTGCTATCCTTTGAATTTTTGAGTCTTTCTACTAAATCAAGAGTTTCACAATAATTTCTGTAGTGAATGGAATTTAATTACAGCCTGATTAGATTGTCCTAGTACTTATTTTTGTATGTTTTAAATTACGGTTTTAGCATTTCATCCATAACTGTTTACTGTTTTTCTTTCCTCTTGTTTGAAATATCTTTTGTTCATATACTGGTCATATAATGATTTTTAAATTGCCCTCATAGTGATTTTCATGCACAATAGCTTCTACAGCTTTTTGTCACATTGATGAAAGTATCTTTGTAATTTTTTTCCCTGCTCGTATTGGAATTGGAGAATATAAAAATTAATTTTTTACTTTTATGATTACATTTATAATGACTTATAAGCCTTTGCCTCTATAATATTTTCTACCATTTCAGGCCTTTCAAAGTTGCTGTGATACCACCAGATAAATGATAAATTATGTACTCTATACTAGCTTTTAGATTATCTTCTCTTTCTCCTGTAATTACTTAACTCGATCCATCTAAGGTTCTTTCCCAGTGTAAGGTTCTTGGATTACAATTAACTTTGTTTCAAATCACCACCTGAACACCGACAATATTATTTAGTAAACACCCACATCCATAGAAAAAAAAGATAAAGTTATTTTGAAACAAAAGCTCTGATAGAAGGGGTACAATGTAGTAACAAAGAGAAGTAAAAGGTGGCAGTTTAGGGTGAAATTCAGGGAAGAATGTACAATTAAAATAAAAAGAAGTAGAGGCTTCAAACTAACGCAATATAAGAGAAACATTTCCTCTGGGACATAAAAGTAGAAACACGCTGGGTAATAAAATTAAATGGTGTCTGTAAAATTCAGTCTGATGCCAAAAGGGATAAATTCCAAGGAGACAATGTTTGGGAACCCCGTCTACCACAAACAATACTCGCAGTGACCCATCCCGGGCTTCCTTCCATTTCCAGCCGCCAAGGTTCATTTCTTTCCCATGCCTTCCACCTCTCGGGGGCGTAGTCCTCTTTTCTGAATGTGGATTTCTTTTCAAGGGCAGGCATCCATTTCCGTCCCCTCGCCCTGTGGTCAGCCCTCACTGACAAGTACAAAGGTCAATGAGGCTGGGGTGGAGAACTAGGGGTCAAAATCATGAAGACCAGGAAAGCATCCTTCCCAAAGATCTTGTCTGTGGCTGGAAGAGGACACCCTGAGAATCTCATTCTCTGAGAGAGCTCTAGAGTCCTGAACTAGAAAATTGTTGGATGGAAAAGTAAGCGGCCCGCGCCTTTCTTAGCCATCAAAGAGCCCTCCCCCTCAAGGTAGCACCAAAAGGGCTGTGGAAATCAGTTCAAGGGCCTCTCTGAACCAGTGGTTACGTTTGGGGCTTCAAAGGCTTACATGACAACTTCAATCTCTTCTTCATCCATTCAAAGATTGCTCAGTCTTTCTTGGAATCAAAATGAACCTACTGAGAACGTTTTTCATGATTTAGATCTCAGTTTCAACTTGAACGAACAAGAAAATAACTGATTTTCCACTTCTTGGTCTCTCAGGCTTTTGTTGAAGGTATTAAAGTCAGAAGAATTAACAATTTTATTAATGACTACTAACTATTATAAATTTGTAGAACTGCAAATAGTTTTATTTCCATGGCCTGTTAGATTAAAAAATAAATCCAAACTGCTTACCTAACACACCATCCCATTTTTTTGTTCTTTTATTAATTATGCACAGAGTTCTGCATGTCCAACAGGGACTGAATATTGATTATGCATATCATAAACTCAAGCCGAATTCTCACCTTCCACGTAGAAAGTTCAGATTCAATTTCCAGTCAGTGTGTGCCATGTATAGCCACCATTTGCCCTGTCAGTAGAGGCTTCTATGTCAAGCTACGGTGCAGAACAAGCTACAAGAGGCTAAGTGAGCAACAGCTAGCTAAAACTTGGGAGGGTGACCGTCATCATAAGTACCTTAGAGAATAGGTCTGGCAGTTGTACTGAAAGGGCACAACTTGGAAATCCAATGCAGTTCAACTCTGCGTGTACAGGATCGCCAAGAGTCAGAAAGGACTCGGTGGCGGTATCAAGATGCAGAATGTTTCAAGGACACTTCCAGACAAAGATGAACTCAGAGTAAAAGGCTGGTGATGGATTTCCAAAAATCAGCCAATGTTAAGGTCACAACTGTCTGTATGTGACTGTTGGGCTGGTGCAGCATTTCATGGGGTCCCCACTCCAACAGCACACCATAACTTCACCCCATCGTAAATGCAGATGGTAACAAAGAGGTTCCACAAAAGCATCTATCAAGATCACACAGCCTAAGATAGACAATTGCTTTGAAGTAAGAGCCAATCATATCACTTTCTTGCTCCACTATTTCAAAGGGTCTCTGCTTCAGCAGTGAAAGAAACGTAAACACATTCATGATCGTCACAGCTCCTGCTACCTGCCAGCCTTATCACAAACTCATCAGCTCCCACCATATAAAACACTTGTTGTAAGTGCTCCGTGTCCCTTCACATCACATATGTGTGGCTCCAGACAGCCTCCTTCTCCCTAGCCCCACCCCTCACTACTACTCCATGATCCAAAATGCCCCCGAGCATCCCCGAGCTAGTAGAACAGAGTGATTTGGGGCAGGAGGCAGCAGGGCAGTGCCTCTGGACACTTAACCTGGGGGAGCTGGGCTTGCTGATATACAGTGATGGAATGGAGGGCCTGGAGGCTGAGGTTTCCTGGAGTGGGATATCTCTGGGCACTTAAATAAGCAGGGTACCTAATTCAAGAAGCTGGGTTTGCTGCTATGTGAAGCTGAAACTGAATGCTTTCAGGTTGAGGCTTACAGAGGAATTGCATGCCCTCTGGGCATTTGTTGGCAGCCCTGCGAGAATTTTGGACAGTGCTGGTGAGCAACTGTTTCCTCACTTGCCTTACAACCTGTGGACTTCCTATAGAAGCCCCTTAAGCATGACTATCGTCGGTGAGTCCTCTGTAGCCACTGCAACAAATAGTAGGGGCTAAATGTAGAGCATGTTGTTTGAGTGACAGAACACAATACTTTGCTTTATGCTAAAAGGGCAGCCCATACTGAAGAGATTAGCTTTTATTGAGTTTTTCCATGGTATCCCTATTTAATTTTCAGAGAAACAATGATCTCTGTGGCTCTTAATTTTTGTCAGTTTCTCTTTTATAACAATGAGTGAATTCTGATTCATTGCAACCCTCTAGGACAGGGCAGCACTGCCTTGGGCGTTTGTGAGACTGTAGCCTTTTACAGAAGTAGAAAGATTGATCTTTCTCCCATGCAGCACTGGGGGGTCCAATGTGTAACCAAAACACCACTAGGTCTCTGTCAGTTTATAGAATATTTCATTGGGCTGGGCCCCAGTGGCGTAAGTGGTTGAGTGCGGGACTGCGGCCCACGGGCTTGGCGGTTCAAATCCAACGGCGGCTCTTAGGAGCAGCACTGGGTAGCGCCCACAACCACCAGCGGCAGTGATGCCCCCCCCCCAAAAAAAAAAAGAATATTTCATTGAATGTATCGTTTCAGATAGAAAGTAACTGTCACAAACAGATGTAGATATTTAAAAACTGATTATCGGGTGGAATGCAAGTAAGGCTTAGAAAATGTGAAAATCATGCAGGGACAAAAGAAGGGATAACACTGTTGAGGTCCGGTGGATTATAGCTGAGAGTAGAAAATACCAAAAAGATACTCACCTGTTTTATTGACAATGTATAGGTATTCAATCGTATGCCCCATAGCAAATTATGGGTAACATTACAAAGAATGGGAACTCCAGGGCAATTCATTGTGCTAATGTAGAAGCTGTATAAAGATGAAGAGATAGTCATTCAAACAGGAAAACGGGACTAAAATCTGCAAAGATGTACCTTGGGGTTGTATCCATTCAGCAAACTTATTCAATATGTACACAGAGCCATTAATCTGAGAAATCTTGCAGAACACTCCTTAACACCCACCTGCCACATGCACATAGCACAACCGTGCTTGCAGAAAGCTAAGGGGACCTGAAACATTTTCTGATGAACATCCCAAACTGCACCATTCGGAATGGATCACACCTCAATGTAAATAAACGAAAAGCTCTCACATCTGGACTGACAACAGCATCAAGATAAACAGACAAAAGACTGAAGTTGTCAAGATTTCATTTTACTTGGATCCACAATCGGAACTCAAGGAAGCATCAATCAAGAAATCAAAGTATGTATTTACTGAGAAACTATCCTGAAAAAAAAATTTCACATCTCACAAAGCAAGCCTGTCCCTTTGGGTGGGCCTGAGTTAAGTCAAGGTATCTTGAATCACTGAGGATCAGCAACCTGGGTTCTACTTACATGCAGGAAACAGCTGGTCAGGAATAAAACAGACTGCAGACAAATGGATGCGTTTGAACTTCGAGAGTGGCAAAATACTTTGAAGAAGAGTGAGCTTCAAAGTTTGAGAGAAAATAAAATGAAAAGGGAACTGAATTTCTCTATGAACTTTCTGAAGCGCTCAAATACCATAGATTGTCAGAAGAACTGATGCCCCTTAGAAAAAGAATGATGAGGCTGAGCCCTGGAGGTGCAGCGCTTGTGTGTGGGACTGCAGCCTACAGGTTTGATGGCTCAAGTCCAGCAGCAGCTCTCCAGGAGCAAGGCTCGGCTTCCTACTCCCACCAGGTCAGTGATGCCACACACACACACACAAAAAAAAAAAAAGAAGAAAAAGGATGATGAGATTTTGACTCACAGACTTTGACCACGTTTATGCGGAGGGACCAGTGGTTGAAGACAGACATAGTGCTTGATAAAGTACAGAGTCAGCAAAAGAGGAAAGCCCCAAGGAGATGGACTGACACAGCACCTGCAGCAATTGGCTCAAACACACCCACGCTGAGGATCGCTCAAGACTGGGTGTTGTTCCACTCTGTCCTATGTAAGGTGGCTGAGTCAGAACCACCATGAGGGCCATCAACTACAACAACCTCAAACTAGGAGTAAGAAGAGTGCCCAGGTTTTTGGGTGGGGGTGAGGGCAAAGTATTTGTTTAACTGTGAAGCCCCATATTGTGAATATTTGTCAGTATGTTTTACAGAAACCACCTAAATGTGCTTCATTTTATATATATATATATATATATATATATATATGGAATGGATTGTTGATCAATTATAAAGAGAAATGAAGTCTGGATACAAGATACAACATGGATAAAATCTGAAGACATCCCTCAGAAAAAAATAAATCTGTCATAAAGGGCAAATACGTGCAATCCCACTTATAGGAAACATCTATTCTAGACATTGCATAAATATACTTCTATGTATACACAACAGTATAAATGTGTATATGTGTGTATTTATACATACCCTGTTGCTACCAGCCATCTTGCCAGTTTCCACTCATAGCAAAGTTATCTATATAGAAGGAGTAATGGTAGAGATAATGAAAAGGAAGCTTAATGTTTAGGAGACGCTGAGATTCTGTTAAGCTTGATATGATGAACAAAATGTCACTGGTCTATAGAATGAAGAATAGTAAAATGGCATTTTGCTACATATACATTTACTGTAATTTTCAAAGAATTTTAACCAATAAAAATGACGGGGGGGGGCAGCCTTTGACGGAGTTGGTTAATTTGGAAAGTAAGTTATGAGGAGGTTTTATAGAACTTCTAGTGAAGACCGCTTAAATCACACAGCAGAACTTTCCAGAGTCAAATGTTGAAGCTATTAAAAGCCACATGATTCATTACTGACTGATGAGATGAGCCAAGATGTCTCCTTCCATCTAACTTAAATAACTTGATATATCAAGCTCAGGTTATTAAAATATGCTTATTCATTCCTCAGGGCTCCATATATACTTCCTGAATCTGGAACATTCCATTAAATCAAGACAATATGTATCAAAACTGACTTCCTGAAGATAATTCCTTCTAATCCTCAGGACTGGCTCATGAGCATGTTTCTAATTAGCTTGCTGGAGATGCAGCACAGAGTCAGACGAGGGGGACTTTGAAACATCCTTGTGTATACGCTCATGCTCAGTCACGACAATAAAACAATTGGAGGTCTAGATTTTGCACAGGATAAGAATCAGAGACATGGAAACAAAGTACATGAAAACTACCATCATTAATCAGAACTAGAAAAATTTCCAAATCCTTCTGGCAACATTCCTAAATAAACCAAGTATCATCAGGGAAACTACTTGGGTGCATAAAGAAGAATTTCAGAAACTTTTCCTTGTTATTCCTCCTCTTTCTCTGTCTCCTTGCCTTTTATGGACAGTCAGACACTGAAAGTTAAGGCAACTATATAAGGGTGTTTTAAGATACACCATACAATGACCTTTGATGGTAGAAAATGAAGTATTTTCACAAATTGCACTGGCTGCTCTGTAATTCTTAAAAACTAAAACATTTTCCAAATTAGTTTCAAATGAACTTGTATAATCCATAGCACACATGATCCAAACAGACACACATACACATAAATCATATAGGGAAGTATATATGCCTATAGGATTATTTTATGCTCTTCTAGATGGTACAATTTCCAAACCTGAACTGATAAACTTGAAAAGACTTTATCAATTATGACACTCAATTCCTCAAAGCTTGAATCCTAGTTTCAAATATATATTTATACATGTCTAAATTTGTATTACATATGCCTATTTGGAGTCAAGAATTTTCCCTAATTCACTTCTAAACTCTCCCTCCAACTTTCTGGCACTGAGTCATCTACACAAAATTTACCATGGTGCCCACTTCCAATTTTTTACTTTTCTCAAGGAAAAGGCCCTGTTAGCTAAAGTTATTATTGCCATTAATTATAAGGAATAGTTCAACCCCTTGATATAACAGCGTCATTTTATTGTTGAGACATTTGCAGTGAAAGCGTCATATCTGCTGCACCAGCTACCCTCTACCGGGTGCTAAGAAACTTGAATTCAAGATGCTTGTGTCTGTGCACACCGTTAACTGACCATGAGCTAGTCATGTTGGCCACATGAAACCTGATTTGCCCACTGACAAAATGATAGGATTAACTTAGTATATCAGTTTTCTTCTCAATGATAAACTTTAATGATCTTGTTATCTACTGATTTTGAGGGAATATTGCTTATGAGCTGGAAACATTGGGATCCCTATGTTTCCTCCTGTCCCACAACTCACACATCAACAGGACACAGTTCTACTCATTATCTTTGTAATGTCTAATGTCTTTCTCTTTCTAACTGTTCTCTGATACCTTTTTCTGAGTTCCTGGTATGAAACTTGGCACAGGCTAAGGCAGCAATAGCCTCCTCAATTAATTCTCTACCACCATTCCTATCACCCTTCTACCTTTCCACATCACCTGAAGAATGGGCTTCCCACCGTACCCTGAATCAATAAGATCAATCCCTTACCCAATTTCCCCGTCGCTCTACATCACCTAAAAACAAGCACAAATCTCAGGTTTTATTTTGTTTAGGAAGGCTGTATTTAAAAAAAAAAAACTGTCTCTAGAGTTTCGAAGGCTAAAAAATGACTGGGAGAGAAATCTTCATCTTTCTCCCTCAAGTCAACTGGTGGATTCCAACTGCTGACCTCACAGTCGGTAGCCCAATGCATAATCCTCTACACCCCCAGCAGGGCTCCTCCCATGACAAAAAGAGACTATACCTGGGGAGGTCTTTTTTACATTATTTCTGTAAAATTATTTCATTTATATTGCTTCTTCCCTTTAAAAAACAAACAAAAAAAGAGTAAGAAAGTTGATTATATATCCCTCATCTCATTAGGAAACATGATTGGGCATTCTTTGTCCTTTGTAGGTTTACATGTTCCTGCTGCTCTGAGCCCAAACATGTGGAGGTGCATTAAATGGAAATTATTCCCCTATGGGCTCAAATCTTCTCATCAAGACTAGACAATGGCCCAGGATGGCACTAGGTAGTTGCTGGATGGATATCACTGGTTTCAATGAACTTCCGTGCAGCTCAATTTTCTCACAAAAGACCAGAAGACCCACAATTTCACTCTCTCTGGATTTATGCAAAACGCATTAAAAGTATTTTTCTGCATTCAGCTTTTTATGTGTTTTTTTTTATTTCAATAACAACAAAATAAGCAAAGCAATGAGTAAGGCTGGAAGTAGAGCAATAGCAGCAATCTTCTGAAGATGCTGCTACATGAGTCACGAGTCTCCAATTGCCTTAATGTCCTTCATATTGTATCTAGAATACTTTGAAAGCCATATTTTATATTCTTTCCATGATTTTTTATATATCAACATATTCCCAATAGGAAGTGCCAACTCAAAGTCCCTGAAAGCTTACTATTCCTTCAGCCTAAAAGGAATACTTTCTTGTTCTCTTTCTCGAAGCCCTGTCCCAGTCCTCCTCACAGACACCTGTCTCACTTTAGTTGACCCTAGGCCTGTGACCGCCTCTTTGTCCACACGCAGCAAGTCCTGCACCCTTCCTAGAAACTTGAACTAACTGCTCATACATGGCTTCTTCCCTAAGGGAGAAAAAAATCATTATGTTTCAATATTATCAAATATTTCAACTTAAATATGAGAAGCCCCAGTGTCTTAGTGGTTACACACTGGAGAACTAACTGCAAGGTCTGAAGTTTGAAATCTCTTGCCACTTCTCAAGAGAACAATGGGACTTTCTACTCCTGTAAAAAGTGACAGTCTTGGAAACCCATGGGGGCAGTTCTCTCCTGTCCTGTAGGGCAGTTTGGAGCCGGCTGTTTGGACTCTAGGGCATTGAGTTTGGCTTTTTGTCTTTGTTTTTGGAATATTGCTAGAGGGAAAGGGTACTAGAGATGGACAAATGTACAGCTTCTTCAAAATCTTCACGAGTGTTGTATGATGAGATACTCCCATGGCTAGCAGCAACCTCAGCCAGATAGACAGAAGCGAGTGAATCTTCCCTGTCAAATTTGGGTCATCAGATAGCCTAGATTAGGAAAGCTTCAACGTGGTTTAGGGAGAAGGTAATGCCCCCAGCATTACCACTAAACTGTTCAGAGCATTTAAATGGACAATTCAGGTTGTCAGACACAGGAGGCGGTGAGACTGGGAAGAACCAGCGATGAATAGAAGGCAGCTACACCACTTGCAGCTCAGTCAGACATGCAAACATAAATAATCACTGAGAAAAAAGCTCATTTTGAATATTAAAGTGTCATTTGACCGTTACCTGACATGATCACCTATAACGTATGAACCTACCTAACAACATGCTTGTGCCATTGCAAACCCGGTAAATGGACTTCCAGGACAGATAAATTCACCTTTAATATTCTGGTATCCCAAATTCAACACTTCAGCCAGGAGATAGATTGGACGGCACTGCTTACTCTCTCCAAGTTTGCTCTCTGAGCTAGACAAAATACCAAAATCAGTTGATTCTCATTGATTCTCAATGGCCTTCACCCTGGTATAAAATTGATAAAGCTATAAAACAAGTTCTTAGTATGTATTTCTCTCAAAGTCAGCAAGGATTTCAAAGAAGAATAGAACATATGATCGCTTCAAAGAACATTCAGAGATGCCAATGAGAACTGTCTGGGAGTAGGGAAGAAATTATTTAGCAAATCACCAAGTGTTAGAGATGCTCCGTAAAAGCCATCACCTGAGTGTCTGCTCTAAGAGGCAGGTTCTTTAATATGTTCAACATAAACCTGCGGAGATAGTTCTGGTTTATTGTGCCAACCTGGCCAGTAAACACATATGGAATTAATTGAAGGGCAGAGAGAGGAGTGGCTCGGTGAATCTCACCTTTCTAGTTCTCGGGTCTCTTGCTTTTGTTTGGTCGGACTAGGGGAGCTGACTGAGCCAGTTCCCTGCTTCAGTTGGCAAGGCTCACTTCCTGCAAGACATCTCTGAGGAGAAGCTAAATGGACCTGCCCTGAGGCAGCCCTGGGTGCTGGAGCAGCGACGTGGAGGCCCCTGCCAGCACTGAGATGCATTCGGCTTTGTGTATATTTTTGTGAGATGGGGGAGGACTTTATAGAATGGAATCAAGGGTTGAGGCCCGGTGGCATAAGTGGTTGAGTGTGGAACTGCAGCCCGCGGGCTTGGCGGTTCAAATCCAGTGGTGGCTCTCAGGAGCAGCACTGGGTAGCGCCCACGACCACCAGAGACAATGATGCCCACAAAAAAAGAAAGAATGGAGTCAGACATATGGGCTAATATTGGGCTTATGGACTTGGACAGCACTGGGTTGGGATGCTTTCCTAATGCATACTTATCTCTTACATAAAACTCTATTATACATATGATTTTCTGTGGCTTTGTTTCCCTAGTTTACCCAGACTAACACATCCCCTAAAAGGTTTCTATTGACATTCCTTGTCAAGTCATAAGCTACCCTGCTTAGACAAGAATATCACGTTTCTCTTTCTGCTAACACATTAGTACATAAAAGTGATAACAATTATAGCCCTTTTACTTTTAAATGCTATAATGTCAACATTAAGAATACATATTGATCCCTACAAAAGTATTCTTATTTGTTTGGAGAAGGCAAGGAAGAGTCTCATTAAGTGTGCTGGTGCGGGCTGAGCCCCAGTGGCATAGTGGTTGAGTGTGGGACTGCGGCCCATAGGCTTGGCGGATCAAATCCAGTGGCAGCTCTCAGAAGCAGCACTGGGTAGCGCCCATGATCACCAGAGGCAGTGATGCCCCCCCAAAAAAAAATAAAAAAATAAAACAACCCCCAGACCAAGTAGTTACAGAGAAAGTGCTGCATCCTCTGTTCCTGTCTAACAGAGCCTACTCGTCTTTCACAGCTCTGACTAAGCCTAGGACCAAGAACAAGACAAACAAACAAAATAAAACACCAACTGTCATCAAGTCCAAAATGACTCATCATGATCCTGTAGCGGGGATTTCCAAGACTGTAAACACCTTCCCAGGAGCAGACAGCCACATCGTTCTCCTGCTGGGTTTGAACCACAGAAAATTGTAGTTAGCAATCCAACACTCGCTCACAGCACCACAAAGGCACTACACTAAGCCTCGGAGGAGATTTAAATTCTCCCTAACACCCTGTGTAGAACAGCTGGATCAACTGAGTAGATGAAAGACAACCTACGTTCCACTCCCAAGGGAAGTGCTGCATGACCACCAACAGCAAAGCAGAAATAGTGTGACTCCTGATGGCAGGTGGTTCTAGTTGTCAAATACAACTAGAAAGGCTTCTTGAAAGCAAGCATGGTGAGCAGTTCGCTTGTCTATGTGGACATGCCCTCTGGAACATAAACGCAGAGGCCCAAAACACAAATGAGGGGAGTCCTCCGGGAGGTGGACGGACACATGAACTATATCAACAGACATAAAAAGTGCCCACCATCTTGAAGCTGGCCCCTCAGACCAGGCCATGTCTTGTTCTATCACACATGCACAAGGTTGAGTTCTATGAGGGTCAATTTAAAGTCATTTCAACAACAGCACAGCTCATGATAAAGACCAAATTGCTCTCTGTATCCTTGCCTTTAACATCCAGTGACCGCAGAGCTGGAAAACCTATTCTATAGATCAAGCCACCTTTATTGAATCCTCCAGCGGGACCACTTGCCGTACTAATAATGATGAGAAGAACAAAATAAAGACGATGTGGTGCCTCATCTGTAAAAGCTTAGAAGCGAGCTCAGGGAAGCCAAACTTCCACAGACATCCAAGCACTTGGAAGGGCCACCCAAGGATGCTGACACAATCAATCAAAATATTCCCTTGGAAGTGGGCTTGCCGTAACCACATGAATGACCTGCCCAAAATCATTTCAAGACACTTGGATTCTATGAAATTCAAGTTTTACTATTCGTCTACAGGCAATTACAAGGGGCAGGTCTCCTCAAGACCCTAATAAATTGTGTCTATGCAGCGAGAGAAATGGAAAGGGTTCACTAGAGTTCTATTTCTATCACTGGGCTTTTTCTCTGGCTTGTGTGTTTTTCTAACATTTGCTGCACTCCTGTGTTCTAGTCCAGAAAGGGGAATAAAGTGGCTATTGTTCTTGGGGGTAGGACAAGTCACATGTGAGAATGTGTCGACTGGGCCGGGCACCCCAAAGGGACCCACTAAGTATTAGTATCCCTTCTCTTCTAGCTCTTCTAGAAGTTCCCTCCAGAAACTTCTCTAATCATCATTGAATCATCACAGAGGGAGCTGGAGAGTTGAAAACTGGACTGAGCAATGGACCCAGAGGAAGCGGTGTCACGAGCTCAGGGGGGTCTTTGAACAGATGCACACCACCGGGGGCATTATCTTCCTCCTACTGCAAAGTATCCCTTGGAAAGTTGAGTGACGAGGCCGGGAAAGAAAAGAGATAAGAAAAAGAAATCCTTTCCCAGGCAATAGAACATATGGGTGACCCATGAGACCTCCTCTTCCTTGGCTAGCTGAGAAGGCCGAATGCAAATGAAGTGGCATAAAAAGGTTCTTGGGGACCATCCACATGGAGTGATAACCCCAGCTGCTGACAGGTCAATTTGAACTCCTGGACACCCAAGGGCGACGCCCCTGGAACGCCACTCCTGTGACTAGCAGCCGGGGCTCTGGAGTGGGGGTAGGGGCTGATTTTTGTGAACTCAAATTAGACAGCTTGTTGAAATGATTGGGGCTAGATGAGTTCTAACTGTGTTATCAATCATTTTGGGTTGAAGACTATGATCACTGTTAGCTGCTGCCTGGAAGGATCTAGATTGTCCATTTTCTGTGGCAGGCTGATGCTGTCCATGGAGATGGCAAAACTGGCCAAGGATGAGGAGAGGGAGAGGAACAAAGGCTCCAGGACTGTGACTCCTCCTGCCCTCCAGCAACCCTACATTCCATCCGGAGGTGAGGCGAAGGAAGACAAGGAGAGGCTTTCCACTCTCCAAAGCTGGACTCTGCAGAAAATGTGTTTCCAGCCTGTTTGTAGGATGTTCTGGGCTGAGGAAGTGCTAGCTTTGCAGGCAGAGTTAGAAAAGATCCATGCAGGGCATTTTGACCAGAGACAACAGGGATCTGTTGCTGGCGGAGGCAGGGGGAACGCCAAGGGGGAGCAGAGAGCACAGACATGTGTGTGCATGTGTGTGTGTCTTCACGGGTAAATGACGATGGTGCCCTTGAAGGATCAAGTTAGAGGGAAGAAGGGGGAAGAAAGGAGGGGGGCGATGGGAAAGAACATTTCCCTTTGAGGTGTTTAAAAGTTGGTGCCAAAGGACTTGAGTTTATGTTTCGAATTCTGAGAAGTCGAAGTGTTCTGCGTAACACATGTGAGTCACTGGAAAGAAATATTCCACTTGCTGGCTCGAAGGTAACTCCTTTGATAACCACAATGTCAATGAATCACAAGTAGTTTATTACCCTACTTCCGTTTAACGAATGATCTAAGAAAATGTTCCTCAGGACCCCTCTAGGAATTAGCCAGGGAAGACTGAGTCTCCCTGACTTTGGCTCATCTGAAATGCTCTCTCTCTCTCTCTCTCTCTCTCTCTCTCGCTCTCTCGCTCTCTCGCTCTCTCTCTCTCAATTCCTTCTCTGGGAGAATACTGGAAAATTGGACAGAAAAAAAAAGATGTTCTGCTTCAAGCACCTATCATAGAAGCTCTAAGGGCAGGAAATTGGCTTCTACAGGGACCTTGGGACTCGCAGTGACCCTATAGGGAAGGTGAGAGCTGTTCCTGTGGGATTCTGACAGCATCCGACTAGCTAACAGTGAGAGGGAGCAAGCTGGGTCAGGAGACTGGCTTGTCAATGCCCCAAATATTTCTGCACCCATTTTTCCTCTATCCACAAGCTTGTTAGCAAACACTGCTCACTGACAATCTGTGAACTTTGAGAAGCAGATGGAAACCAGAGTTTACTATTAGTTACCAGGGGTGAAAAAGAAGATGAGGAAGGTTTTTCTTCGACAATTCTAAGTTTATGTTCACTAAAGTGAATTTGATCCAAAAGAGAAGAGTGGTACTGGTTGTATAAGGTAGAGACCACACAGGTAGAAATGGATACTTGGTGGATTTTATTGTATATACATTCATCATCATCATCAAAAATAAGTGTCCATATCTTGAAGAAAAAATATTTGATAACCTCATCAGTAATGCAATGTGAGTCAGAAGCTTTGGTGATCTTAGAATAATCATATTTCATTTCTGGGCATCTATTATCCAATCTATAAAATAAAAATGAGAGCTATAAGCTCTTTCGGCCACCTTCAGCTCTAAATCCATAAAGCTCGCAAAACCACACTTAGAGACTGCCATTCAGCAATGATTCTATGGCATGCAGAGGCACTTGGTACAATCATACAATCACATGACGCAAACATAAACCTTTCAAAAACAGGTTAATGACAGAAAATAAGCCATGTCTGATATGCTGTTTTCCTTACATCTCATTCCTATACAGCAACCTACTACATTTTCCTCTATTTTCACTCACACCGCTTCCTAAATAATTCCAGACAAGAACAGTTCTCAGTGACTCAAACATCCCTGGTGTGAGACATAATAATTCAGTGTCTCTAACTTGAAGTTTAACTTATAGGTTAAATCCCAAATGCCAAGTACTTGTGAGGCAGAATTAGGAGTGCTTTGCATGCACACTGTGACTACAAAAAAAAACAACTGTTCTTTATTCACCTGTGCAGTGACCATCAAGTCTGTAGATAAAAGACCTGCCACTAACTGAACTATCCATTTTTAACATTTTTTTCAAAATCACAAAGAATCTCAAATGACAAACGAGGAATCAATGTTTTCTGAATTCCTTACAGTGCTAAGGAACTATGCATTGTACAAGATCACTGCCTTTTCAAATTAGAAATTGCAGTTACAAGTCAGAATATGAAAGTAATAGCTAATGTCATTCATTTATGTTATTTAACATACTCAAGAAATTAAATATTTATCAGTTTACATTGTTCATGCCCATATTATATGCTATAACATGTTAAGACCTTCCATTGTAGTTGAACAGATTCTCAGTTGCTGTACTGTGAAAATTATATTTGCTGTAACCAAGAAATTAATAATAATAACAACACATAACATGTGGTCATTGCTCTGCTGATCTCAAAGCAGTTCTGTAAACCAAACTCACAACAACCCCTGAGACAGGTCTTGTCCTCCCTATTCTACACTGACAGGAACAAAGGTACAACAGAAGTACAAGATCCTGTGGACGCTCTGAATCAAGTACAGTGGCTGTAAATACTCAGGGCTGCCTAAGCCACACATAAAGAATCGAATGCTCAAGGACATTCAAATGGGATCCCCTGAGGCTCCATGCACTATGATCTTGGCTTAGAGAAGAGACTATCAAACAACCCTGCGCACAGGTTAAGATGTGACCCTGGGAGTCTAAAGAACCTGAATTTCAAAATTAGCATTGCCACTTGTTTGTATTTGAATGACCATGCTGACAATGAGCATTGAAAGCCCCATGGATTTCCAGAAGAACAAACCAATCTGTCTTGGAAGAAAACTTCCTTAGAAGTGAGGATGATGACACTTTATCTTACAGACTGGACATGTGGTTAGGAGGTCTTAACAGCATCTAACAGTGACTTGCTTAAGCTGTAGCTTTGAAAAAATTTTGAAACCTCAATATATGCAAGCGCCTTAGCATCGTACCAGGCAGATAGAAGGCCCTCACAAAAAGTTGGCTAGAAAAAAATCACGACCACAGAGTCAATTCTGACTCACAGCAATCCTATCAGGCAGAGTAGAACTGATTCTGTGTGTTTCTAAGACTGGAACTCTTTTTAGGAATAAAAAGCTTTGTCTTTCCTCCATGGAGCAGTTGGGTTCCTAACTTCTGATCATGCAGTTAGCAGCTCAAGGTATAAGCCAGATTATAGCTTTTATTGATTTAACATTTCTGATCATTTCCAATATATTTACATGGCATTCATCAGCGAACATAACAATCTGAAAAGCTGGCCCATGAGAAGAATCAGGATTAGAGTAAGACTCACTGACAATCTGCAATGTGTAGATGACACAATCTTGCTTGCGGAAAGTGAAGGGGACTTGAGGTATTTATTGGCAAAGATTAAATATCACCGCTTTCAGTAAGGATTACAACTGCAACATAAAAAATAATTAAAATCCTCACAACTGAATCAAGAAGCAGCATTATGATAAATAGGGAACATGTCGAAGTGTCAAGGATTTAATTTTACTTGAAATTTCTATATCTATGGAAGCATTAGTCAAGAAATCAAATGATGTCTTGCACTGGGGAAATCTATGGCACATGACTTTTTTTCAATGTTAAAAAGCAAAGGTGTCATTTTGAGGCTGTGGTACACCCAGTTCAGTCATGATCCTTTCATGTGCAAGATGAACAGCTGAATGAAGAAGGGAAATCAGAGCAAAGATGATGCATCTGAATTACAATGCTGACAAAGGACACTGGATATACCATGGATTGCAGAAGAACAAACAAATCTATCTTGGAAAAACACAGATGCTCCTTAGAAACCAGGACTATGAAGCTTTGTCTCTTGTACATTGGAGATGTTATCAGGGGAGACCATTCCCTGCAGAAAGGCATCATGACTGCTAAAGTGGAGGGACAGTGGAAATGAGGACCACTCTCCATGAGATGAATGGACATAATGGCTACAATAATGGGCTCACACATAACCACCACTGTGAAGATGGCACAGGGTCAAGGAGCGTGCCACCTGCTGCTGTGCAGAGATCTCATCATTGTTCCTCAGAACCACCTTGACATCCCTGAAGGCTAACAACAGCAGCCACAAAACCCAAGGTTGACCTTCCCTGACTGCCCTTAGTAATTTATTGTCTATCATTATGATTAAAAAGAAATGCAATTTGTTTGAGAGTGATGATGACAACATATGTACAGATGTGCCTGACACGATGGATGGGTGTATGGATTGTGATGAGTTGTATGTGCCCCCAGTAAAATGATTTTTAAAAAAGAAGAAAAAGAAATACAATTTGGTGCTGATATGTCATTAACAAATTGTATTAGAAACCATCTCATTTTACTGTATGTAGCATAAGAAGCCAAAGACTGGGAAATATGACTAGAAAAAAATCCATAATTAGGATAATCAAAAACCAACAAAAAAAAACACACCAACAACCCGATGAAGGCAAACCAGTTGTTCTACATGGGGCTATTTTTCCCTCAAGAGCCATATGCGGACCTTTCTGGTTTGTCACGTTTGTGCAGAAAAGGACAGGAGGTGCTACTTGAGTCTCATGGGCAGAGGCCAGGGAGGCAGCTAAACATCCCACTCTGCACTAAGCCATCCCTTGCAAGAAAGGATCATCAGCTTCAATGTGACTCATACCCAGGTGAAGAAACACCATTTGAGACACCTGGAAAAGAGATTCTGTCACACGGCTACTGAGCAAAAGGCAAATCAAAATCATATCGGTCTGAGTGGCAGAGTTCAAGATACATACCATAAACTCTAGTGGAAAGGATAAGACAGTCTCGCATCTTATGGGGAGCATCTCCACTCATTGAGCTTTGCTTACAGATCTGGTAAAACAAACAAAAACCAAACTCTCTGCCACCAAGTCGATGCCGACACGTGGCAACTGTGATCGTTCAGGAGAGATGGAACTGCCCCCGTGAGGTTCCAAGACTGTAAAGATCTGTCTTTCTCTTGTGCAGCAGCTGGAGATGTCCAAGTGCTGGCCTTGCATGTGACAGCTCAATGCATAAGCACAATACCACCGGGACTCCAATCTGACCAGTGTCCATCAAAATTAAATAAGCAAATAGCCTTTGATGCCCCCATTTCACTACTCAGAAACTTATTCTCAGATGATTAATCCCTCTATAGTAATATATGAGTACACAGGTGTTCACTGGATGATGACGAAAGGTGAAAACACAATAGACCTTGGTTAAATAAGACACAATTCATAAAAGAATGAACCATTATATGGCCCGTTCAAAGAGCAAAGCAGATTTCTTCACATTGAGATCATGCCACACAGGAAATAAAATATTACGGCATTTTACAGGACACAGATGCCAGTGAATTCATAATTGGGAGAAGATGCATGAAACTGGTAAGATGGCTTATTTGCCTTCTTGTGTTTTTACTCCTGTACCATGGATTAGCTATTCAAAAAATGTGAATTTCATTTTTTTAAATCTGCTATTTCATTATAATTGTTCTTATCAGTCAGGGGCCAGTCAGAAAAATGAGGCACACTGAAATGGGAAAAAATTGGAGCACTGTTTGGCAAAGAGACCATGGTCAATATTACAGGATGTGTTTGGGGAAAAGCCACTGGGAGAATAGGGCCCAGAGACTGCAGTAGGTTGGACTTGGCAAAGAGCTCCTCAAAGCCGGGGCCAAGGTCATGTGGGAGGGAAGCAAGAGCCCCAGAGACCAGGCGGGAGGTCTCTCTCCTCCACTCCACACTCTTCTAAATGGAAGGGAGCCTCCTAGAGCATAGGACCACGCAGGAATCTTTCCACAGCCTTCTGACTGCTGGAAAATGCTAATGCACCTTGATTGTTTTATTGTTATGATTACCCTACAGGAAGAAAAACTTCAAGAAGCTGTTAATCCAAGTCAATTAAGATAACTTGGGGAACTGGCAAGAGATGAACAAATGCAAGTATGTATCGGGTTGAAAGACTACCTCTTGAATTACTCTAAAAACTTTTTTCCTTTATGCTTAGATTTGGCTTTCAATTTTTCTCCCCAGCGACATGACTGAAATCCTTACAGCCCAGATTGTTAATACTGATCCATGCATAAGTTCATTTGCAGGGGGCCGGGGGGGGGGGGGGGGGGGGGGGGGGGGAGATGTGCAGCTCATTCTAAGGCACACACATCTTCATGTCAGTTTTCTTTCTTTCTTTTTTTTTTCAGTTTTCTTTTTAAGAGAGCGAGAAAGAAGCAGCCCCCACCTCATGGGCCCAATCAACTTCACCCTTTCATCAAGCTCCATGCGTGTTTCCTTCAGGCCACCGGGGAGTCATTCCGGTTTCTGGCCAAACTCTTTTGAGAACTTTGATTTTTTTTTTAAACTACATGAAAAAAAAAATAGAATCATTTGTAAGCTTGGCACGTGTTTCTGGCCTTTAGTGTTCTGATCAAATCTGTAACACAAGTGACACATGACCACACAATATATCATCAGACTTGAATACAAGCATCCTTTGATTCAAAGTGGAAAGCAGAGCCAAGAACAGTACAAAAAGGGGGGAGCTGTAGAGACTTGGAAGTCATAGCCAAGGTTTTTGCAAGAAGACTTACTACGGATAACCTAGTCTCATTCACACGCATGCATTCCCTGTATATTACACAGAAGAGTTGTACTTTCGGGCTGAAAGGGATATAGAACACCAAGATATATAAACTACCCCTTTTTCAGGTGAAGAAACTAAGACTAAAAATTTGAGTCTTATCAGAGAATAGAGCTCAGGTCTCCTTTTCCACTGAGGATAAGATCCCAATTCACTAGCATGATGTCTGTTGTCGGGGATGAAAGAAAGAGGGAAAGAACAAGTGTCTACAAAGAGGTAGAGAAATTGGAACCCTGTGCACAGTCAGTAGGAAGGTAAAATGTCTCTGGGTAAAACAGCCTCGTAATTCCTCAAAAGGCTAGAAAGGATCACTGTTTATAACAGTATTGTTCACATGAACCACAAGATGGACACAAGACAAGTGTTCACCAACAGAAGGGAGAAACAAAATGTAGTGAATGCAGGCATGCAAAGAAAAGAAATTCGGTACAGGCTGCACTACCGGTATTCCTTGAAAACATTAAATACGGTGAACCCAGAGAAAGCTAGAACTCAATGGGACTGCCCTGTTGTCCTGGGTCTGGCAAGTTTCCCACCTGAGACAGTCTTTCCACTTATCTATTACTCATTTTAGTGGAAAATATTTGAATTTCCCTTCTGTGACAGATTTCCAACAGGTTTTCGCAGGTTTTAAGGTTTACGTCTAAAGAAGTTGTACATAAAGGACAACTCCTGATGTATGCTATTTCATCTTGAAATGAAACTTCTAGACTAGGCAAAGGCATGGAGACCACAGCGGTGACCAGAGCCCGGTGGGAAGGAGACACCTGCGGGCATTAGAGAAGTGCAGCGGTTACATAACCTGGGAGATATCGTGAACATTATGAGTGACACACATTAGAATGATGGAAAGATAAAATGCTTTCCACCATGTGCATTTTACCCCGTAATTTCTTTTACAGGTTTGCAATCAACACAGGCTCCAGATAAGACTCTGTTGAAGGAGTTTAATTCTGTAAGTGGAGATCCCAGTTTTTAAAAATATTGACCACATGAAAAATACTGATTGGGAGAGGGGGTTTCTCATGAAGATAGACTATAAAACACACCCTCTTCTAAACTGATGGACTTAAAAGATTTTTTATTTAAGTAAAATATATCCAACCTGTGAAGGGTCCAAGTTCCCTGGGCAAAGGATATAAGGGAAAACAATGACCAGAGGACACACACAGAGGAGTGTGAGGTCTTTTTTCTTCCTCCATTTTTTTAATTAAAAGATTTTTCTTGGGGGGCTCTTATAACTCTTTTGGGGGGGGGCAATCACTGCTCTCCGGTGGTGGGAGTAGAAGGCCCAGCCCCACTGCTGGAATTGAACCTCCATCCCAGTGGGCCGCAGTCCTGCACACAACCACTATGCCACCAGGGCTCAGCCCCTCTTATAACTCTTATAACAAGCCATACATCAATAGCCTCAAGCATATTTGTATAATTGTTGCCATCATTCTTTTGCAGACATTTACTTCTATCGAGCTTTTGGTATCAGCTCCTCTTTTTCCCTCCCTCCCACCTCCTCACCTTCATGATCCTCTAATTATAAATTATTTTCATATCTTACACTGACTGTTGTCTCCTTTCCCCCATGGTTTCTGTTTTCTGTCTCCCTGGAGGGGTGTGTGTGGTCATGTGTTGATCATTACAATCAGTTCCCCCTTCTTTCCCTCCTTTCCCCATCTTCCTCCTACCCTTCTGGCATCACTATTCCTATTCCTGTTCCTGGATCTCGAGTGTCATGAGCTCTCATCACTTATCTGTACCTGTGTACCTGCTTCGTTCTAGTCCAAAGTGAGAGGCAGCACTGGGATCATGATAGGGGGGCAGGGGAGGAAAAACTCAAGGAACCAAAGGAATAGTGTGAGTTTCACTGGTGCTATACTGCACTCTGGTTAACCCATCCCTTCCCGGTTACCCCTCTGTGGGGGGATGCTCCAGTGTTTACAGATGGGCTTCGGGTTTCCCAACAATGAGGGCAGGGTTGTTACTTGCTCTCTAGAGCTGTTTCTCCAACCGAAAGGCAATGCTTTTAAAATGTGATCTAATCATTGTCCCACTCACCTAGCCTGCTGTGATCACAAAGAGGATTTTCTTTTCCAAGGAGTTAAACAGCATGTCAGAATTTTTGTGATTAGATTTTTTGTTTTCCTTCCTTCCTTCCTTCCTTCCTTCCTTCCTTCCTTCCTTCCTTCCAAAGGCCCATGTAAAGATGTCTGGGTTAGAAATAACAAACGTGCCCCTCCCAAGCTGCCAAGCTTATTTAAACATGTGACGATGGCATAGCTCAAATAAACACACTCACATTCCCTCCCTTCCAATGGTCCTAGATCAGACACCTGTGCAATGAAGCGTCCACAGTAGCAACGATCAGGACTGAAGAGTGGCTTCTATTATTCATAACTCCTGCGATGTGCAGAGAGGCCTTTTGTGCTAAGTGCTTCCCCCACTCATTATTTTTTGCTCTTTCCCAAAGAATATCCTTCATGAAGGGCAAGCAAAGCTACCTGTTTGAGCCATCTCAAGGTAGGCCAAGCCATCTCAATCCGAGCACCTTGTGGAAGCCACAATAGTCACCTTATCTAAATTATCAAATCGAGATCAAACCTCCAGGAACCTGGGTCCAATTCATTAGTGCATGGAGAGCTAAAGGAGCAAGCTATCAGGTTGGGACCCTAGCACCACTTCAAAGGAGCCTATTTGTGACACAATGCCAGGATTTCATCTCGAACGCAATCTTGACATTTGGGGGGAAGGATTTTCCATTGACCAAAACAAAGGGGCTGCTTGAGTCAGAATTGACTCCACAGCTGTGAGTTTTTGTTTTAATTATCCAGAAACCAGTTTTGACCATCACAAATGCCTGAATATTGCTCCAAATGTTTCCATAGCATGTGGGGGGGGGGGTGCAAAACTGCCTCAGGTGAGAACCATCAGCCGAGATCAAAAGTTCTCAGCATCTTCTCCTCCTTCCTTCACCACAGGAGCCCTGGGGGCATCACGGTTCTGTGTTGGAATGCTTAACCAGGAGGTCGGCAGTCCAAAACGACCAGCCATTGCATGGGAGAAAGATACGCTTTCTAGTTCCCTGCAGTGTTTGTCTCCGAAACTCACAGGGCAGGTCTATCCTCCCCTATAGGGTTGTTCTGCGTCAGCAGCGACTCGTTGGTGGTGAAACCTGCCCGATGGTTGTGAACTCAATGCTACAGAGAGACAGAGGAGACTGAGGCAATACTCAGCCAAGGATATGGTGGACAGAGATCAAATAAGAAGGAGTAAGAGAGGGTGAGTGGTCATGGTTGACATCTCTTGATTTCATGACCGAGCTTATCTGGCATGGGTAAATCAAACAGGTTCTTAACACAGATGGGAATTTGGTAATATCATAACTTGACAACGGAGTATGATTTGGTGAAACTATGAGTCGTTGTGGATTCACATTGGCTCAGCCCAAAGTGTATTCCATACATCAGATCTCCACTCACGGCAGCTCCATGTTACTATAAGCGTGTCTCCACAGGGCTTTGTCTGTGGTGCTGCCAGGCAAATTCAAACCCCCACCTTTCCATTGGTGAACTAGAGCTTGCGGTGGAAATGCGGCATCCCTCACGCTCCACACCCCTTTCCCTGCCACCAAGGTGATTCCAAGTCAGAGCGACCCAAGAGGTCAACTCTTTTTTTTCTCCCAGAGGTCACCTTTTAACAGGAATAAAGAGCCTCATCATTCTTCCCATGGGGCAGCCAGCGGCTTCAAACTGCTGACCTGATGACTGGTAACCCAACATATTACCCACTATGCCACCGGGGCTCCTTTCCCTCACACCTAAGTGAATCCCAATCTGTATTTTAGCAAGAGCCCCAGAGATTCCTGTGGGCACCTATGGCACTGGTCACTTTACAGGTTTTATACCAAGGTTTTAGAGAACCATCACCTGCGTGATTTGTTTTCAAAATACCAATACCCAAAGCACACCCAGAAATCCTGAGCCAAGAAAGACCAGGGCTCCAGTTGGACACCTGAACCTTTGAAACAATCAGAGGAGATTGTGCTGAATAACCAGGGCTGAACTAGAGGTCGAAGAGGACAGGCATTTGAAGACAAGTTTCAGCCCAACTATTATCCCAAAGGGGGGGGCATGGTGATCCACTCTCATAAAGGTGAGTCCTGCTCTGTCACGTGGGATCACTGCACATGAGCTTGGACTGGACTGCACGTCACACTGCTGTTCTGCCCAGCCAGCATCATTCCCTAAGCCTATGTCATTGCTGCTTTTCCAGAGGCCTCAGGTGGACCCTTGTCAACCTCCAGAAAAACATCCAACTAGCTACCAGTTTGTCTCTGACCAAAGGAGAATCCTAGGCAAAGTGACCCCAAAAGCCCCAAATGGCCGCCTCAGCAGATTTCACGTAACAAGGCAGGTTGAAGGGGTCCTGCGGCTGCAGCTGGAATCTGGTCTGTGTCGGTCTGGGTTATGTCCGTCTGACTCAACACTGACTGACTGCCAGTACGGGCTTGTTATTTGTGAATGAAGATGAAAGGAACCATTTGCCCAGCCACCACCAAAATGTGAGGGTTTCTTGTCTAGATTTTGTCTCCAGAGAAGGAAGGACAGCGCCTGATGTAAATCAGGCCCCGACTTCGCTGCTGCGATTACTGCAAAACCCAAGACTTCAAACTCAGCCACCATCGGAGCCCATCAGATTTCAATTAACCAGCTACACTAGAGCCCAAACTCCTGAAGCCCAACCTGATTTCTAGGATGGGCTATTAGGCAAATTGAACACTATTAGTCCCTGGTGCGGTATGTTTTTAAGAGTTAATTTCCTTAAACGGGATCCCTTGGAATTCTGAAATTTTCAAGTTAACTGCCAGGTCCAAAGAAGAAATACTTCAGCTCGCAGAAAATGGTCTATAATATGATGAAACTTGACAGAGGGAAATGATAATTACACTAAGAGGGGCAGCGTCAGAGACTTTACCAAATAAGGCTATGATTTCTGCAGTGTCATTTCAGCCTGGAGAGCTTTACTTCTCTTTCAAAATATGGTAGGAGACAAAGTAAATTTTGTCTTAGACTAATCACCTACTTACCCAGTACACAACAAAATGCATGATTTTTCTTTTCTTTTCCCTTTTCCACACAATGTCATGGTTTTCTGGGCACATGACAAGATTCTCAGATGTTTCTAATTACCCTCTGGGTACACCCAATAAAACAGCTGGCTCAAGATGTGATTAATACCACAAGACGGTCCAGGGGGCTCATAAATCACCCTTTCTTCAGAAAGGGACAATGCAGTGGCGGAAGGTGTCATGCATGCATTCGAGTTCCGCGAAGTCAGGCTTTAGCTATGAACCGCCTGGGGCATTCCTTGAAACTAGGAAAAGGGACGTGCTCTGTGCTTTCCCTGCAAAGATGTCAAGTTCCCGCTCATCTCTTATGAGGACAAAGTTGATGGAAACTGGGCTGTGCTTTGGGGTAGGGAAACGTAGAAAGTTCCACAGGCTTCAGGACAACCTGGGACCGTATCAGATGGGCGTTGGGAGTTTGGTCTCCTAGTGCAGAATTCTCTCATAACTGCAAGAAAGTCTTTTTGGTTTTTTTGGTTTCACCAAATGTTTGGGAAAAGCGAACCCTGAAGGCAGGCCAGTGGTGCAGTAATGAAGGCATGAGTCTGCATGCAAGGCAATGACGTGGAGCAGCAAGCCATCCTTTCAACTGAAACCCTTAACTACAGAGGAAAATGAGCTTTAATTAGCCGACCGATGGCAGCACTGCGTTCGATTGGCAACGCAGGCGCATCTGGCTCCTCTCATGTTCTTTACTTTGTGATGGATCTTTGAGGAACGAATCTCAAACAAACGTCCCCACTCACTTTCTCCTTGCCCATTTGGTAGTGATTTGATTTTCCTGGACGGCCTAGCATGAAGATGGCTGTGTGGCTGCCCTCACAAAAACATTTTTCACATCATCTGTGATGTCCGTTCCAGGAGGTTTTTCCAGCCGTACAAAAATTCCTAATTCCTTCTTCACTTGGAGACCAAAAACCCCAAAGAACTATATACCTTGAGAGTTAAAAGCCAACAGGCCCCAAGTACTCAAGCGTCCTGCTGTGTATGCAGACCAGTCTGCCAATATGCACCCAGTGTGTAAGCCCATGCGGAATTGCATACATGTGATTGCAATATACATTTTAAACCCAGCTTACTTAAATTTGTTCAAACCCAGGAGTTCGGGGATAAGTTACACAGACGACAGCAAAGTCAATAAACAGCAAAAGAGCAGGAGCAAATGTTATAATCATACATCAACCAGAGATGTCCCCATTTATTTCAAAATGATTACTTTTCCTCCTAACCACAGGTTTGGGTTCCAAAACGTGTTGCCCGATTTAAATACTCTCATTGCTGCCAGCAGGCTTGGCAAGACTCAGGAGCTTCCTGTGTAAGTCAATGAGCCCCTCAAGAGGGAGCCTGATCCTGGCAAACAGGCCCTGGTACCACTCCACCGACCCTGCCATGAGATGCTTGGCTTTGTTTTGTGTGGAGTCGAGCCTTCTCAGGGCCAGCCCATCCAGGTGCATGGACACAGTCTCTTTGCACTCAGAGCAGAGGACCAGGTGTAAGACTTACTCTAGCCTGCTCCTGGTCAGGGGGCTAGTGAGATCAGTCTATGAAGGGCGACTGTCCTTGGGGCACAGAAGGGCGCACCTTCCAACACTCCAAGGATGGAAGGGCACCCCTCACCCCCATCCTGGCCTTCACTCCGCACCAAACCAATCCTCAGTGGCCACATACATCTTCAGCCGGTTGCTTCTCACGAGCCTGAGAGCAGCCCCACGTGATCAGATCCATTGTAAACCCGCTCTCATTGGGGGATTCCCGCTCAGGGTAACCCCTGGGTGAAACACTGGAGTCGCTCTCAGGTGGCAGGACATCACCACGCCTTCTCCCGCAGGATGTGTTCAAATGGTCACGATTTCCATTCATAATCAAGCCCAAGTTGTGCTGCCCAGGAAGCTGGACAGACTCCTCTGATCTGGGAGGACATGAGAGAGAGTCAACCACCAGCTCAGGGTCCAGAAGCCGGCCAACGGCCTGCACAAGATGAAGCGGTGTCGAACAATACCCTAATGACTAGTGATTCTTATGGGAAAGGAAAAATATAGCCCCCCAAAGTGGCTGAAATGGAACCTGCGGTCCTTCCTTGGAAGAGTGTCAGGATTTTGAAAGGATTAGGGAGGATGGCTGCATTCAGATATCTAAAGTCCAACTGCACCCTGCTGGGACTAGACAGAGCCCTCCCGTTGTGTCCAATGTCAAGATTCTGACTCCTTGAGGTGCTCTTTTGTATATGGCAGCTAACTGCTCTTACTAGGGGACCACACACCCTACAGAGACTACTCAGCTGATTGGTTTCTCCTGTGATACCAGGAACCCAAGAAGTTAGGATTCAGCTGTAGCAGGTGAAGACCGAGCATGTCTTTGTTTTGTTTTGTTTTTTTGGTTTTGGGGGGAGGTTTTTGGGGCATCACTGCCCGCTGGTGGTGGGAGTAGGAGACCCAGCCTTTGCTCCTGTGGAGCTGGAATTGAATCTCCATCCCAGTGGGCCGCAGTCCCGTGCACAACCACTATACCACTGGGGCTCAGCCCCCGAGCATGTCTTTATTATAGGCCACCTGCATACATCATTTATTCCAACAGCAAAAACGTATTAAGCACCTACCCAGGAGGCACAGGCTAGGCACGGAAGAGACCAAGATGGGTCACACAAGTTCTGTCTCGAAGACATTGACAGCTCAGTGGAAGAAAGAGTCTCAGGAACAAATGGGGGCAACGAGGTTTTGTAGAGTGAGGGTGGCATAACCATGGCGGAGTCTCGAAGGGGAAATCGGTGACTGTCCCACAGGCTAGATGCAGAGGCTGGGGGAGCATTGTGAACCTGGGACAGGAGCACACCTGGCCCGAGTGTCCCCCATCAGATGAACAGATCCACCAACTGCGGTGTGAGCGTGCAGTTCTACTCGGTCTGAAAGAGATACGGGATCCTTGCATGTGCTCTACTGTGCATGAACCTTGAAGAGCTGATCGGTCGGTCAGAAGAGGGCAAGTGAATGAGGCAAAGAGACAAAAGTCAAAGATGACTCATGGTCTCCCCGACTGAAGGGAGGAGGAGCAGAAGGAGTCACTGCACGAAGACACGGGCTTGCTATTCACGGGGGTGGAATCATTTGGAAGGGACCAATGGTGATAGCTGCACAACAGAATCAACCTCATCAATGTCAGTGGCCTGTACATTACAAGTGTACCGTTGGCAAGGATCATGTCTACAGGACAGGTACAGAAAGGGATGGGGGCTAACAACACACAGGATCCAGGAACAGCAGTGGAAAAAGTGACACCAGAAGGGTAAGGGGAAGCGGGGGAGAGGAAGGAAGAAAGTAGGGAACCAATCACAATGCTTGACACATAACCATACACCCCACCACAGGGAGAAGAACAACAGAAAACATGGGTTAAGGGAGACACCGATCAGTGTGAGAGATGAAAATAATAACAATGTACAATCTACCAGGGGGTTATGGGGGGAGGGGGAGAGCTGATACCAAAGGCTCAATGGAAAATAAGTGTCTAGAAGAGAATGAGGGCAATATATATACAAACATGCCCATTTCAACTGATAGATTATGATAAGAGTTGCACGAGTTCCCAATAAAAGATTTTAAAACAAACAAATAAAAACACATGCACTGTTATTTAAAACACACACACAAGGACTTGGTGCATTTGGGAACCCCTGGTCTCCCTGCAGGCTCCGTGTGGCTGAGGAGGAGGAGTGAAGGGGGAGGCTCAGACACAACCAAAGCAGAGACCAGAGAGCCTGATGACAGCAGAGCCGGGAGGGCCATGGGAGCCCTTGGAGCTCAAATCATCCCAAAGCTCATTCCATGTCCTCAAAGCCACAGACAAGCAGGGCATATTGTCTGACAGGGCATTTTGCAAGATCATTTATGGTGGCTTCTAAGAAGGTATCCAAAAAACGGTGAAGAAAACCCTGCCCAGTCCTGCGCCACCCTTCACCAGGTTGCTAAGTGTGACTCCATTGTGGCAGTGGTCACTGGGTCAATCCATCTCATTGAGGGTCACCTCTCTTATCCCAGGCTAACTCACTGTCATCGCGTTGCCTGAACTCACAGTGACCCTACAGAACAGAGCAGCACTGGCCCACTGGGTTTTCTGTAAACCTTTACAGAAAAAGACGGCTGCATCTTGCTCCCAGAGACACTGCTCCCAGAGAACCACCAACCTTTTGTTTAGCAGCTGAGTGATTTATTTCCTGCACTGTCTGCCCTAATCCCTTTAAGTAGCCTTGCTGACTTCATGAGAGAGGCCCAAGGAAGGATATATGATCCACGCCTTTCTCACAGACTTAGCAAACTTCTGGGCATCCTCACCTTCATGGTTTTACACTGTTCTGGCTGTAGACATACTGTCCTATTCTACCACGCAAATCCCCCTCACCTGTTAAGCTGCAGGTCCCTTCTTCAACCAAATAAGGCCTCTTTCTCTCTTTCGGCTCTAGCAAACTATCTGTTGCTCCTCTTCACTCCAATTACTCCCTTCAACACTGTCGGTGTGTTTTACACACACACACGCATGTACACACACACACAGGTACCGGAAGTAAGCAATAGTATTTCCTTTACTAACATATAAGCTCTACACCAAATAAATGTATAGTTTAATAGTTAGGGACTCTTCAACTCTTTCTTTTTTTTTTTCTTTTTTTTTTGGCACCACTGCCCTCTGGTGGTGGGAGTAGGAGGCCCAGCCTTTGCTCCTGTGAAGCCGCTGCTGGAATTGAACCTCCATCCCAGTGGGTGGCAGTCCTGCACACAACCACTGCGCCACCAGGGCTCAGCCGGGGACTCTCTAACTCTATTGGATATTACAGTCACCAAGATTTCGTCTCTACAATCATCGCAGTATCATTTGCTCTTGCTGCGAGGGCAAGACTCAAGACTCTGTAAAAGGGTCTTGATTTACAGATTTTATCAATATGATTCAATAGCACAGGCGAGATTGTGGAAACAATCCATACGATGATGTTAAAAGAAAAGTCTGAATCAAAGTCCCTACCACGAGGTATTTGACTGGTATTTTCAATGCTCCACAGTTTGAATGACCACACCCTCACGGAGCTCATTCCTCACTTCATTCAGGCCCCTGTGAAATGGCATTTCATCTGCAAGACCTTCCCTGACCCATCCATTTACAGCAGCATGCCAAACCTCCTTCTACTGTCTCCATTCTGCATCCCTCTCCTGACTCTGGCATTTATCACTACCTACCATCATACTAATGTTCCTTGCACTGTACCTGTGGCAATATACATTTGCCAGTACTGTGCGCACACATACACTATAATTGTTAATGTTTATAATTTCTCATGTGTTTTTTTAATGGAGAGAACAGACTTTATCAGTTTCATTCAATTCTCTATCCCTAAATACCTAAGCCAATATCTGGTGCAAAGTAGGAGCTTGAAAAATACATGCTCAATGACTGAAGGTTCCTAGCATCAGCCTTTTAGAGAGTTCCATAGGTCCAGAAAACAAAACATGACAGGTTCTACCTCCTGATAGTCTTTAATCAGAAGATCTATCTGGTAGCTAATCAGAGAGTCACCATTTGACATTTCCACTGGATGTCAAACCCAGGGGTCACACAGTGACAACTGGCTGAGGACAAAAGACTCAGCATCTAAGTTGCTAGGAAGAAAAAATCTAATTGCTTTCCCTCTTTCAGCAGTTAAGTTGGTTTCTTTAATGCCTCATTAGGAGGGAATTTCCTTCATCCCCATAATAAGAGAACTTATCTAATGAGTTCAGCAACATGAACGGCTTCCATTCCTCATCAAAACTCTGTCATAGTAAGTCAGTTTTGTGGGATTCAGGAGGAGATGCTTCAGGAATGATCATCCAAGAAACCACCGGAGATCATCCTCCCTTACTATAGGTTGGTCAGAACCTTATTTCATCTCTTAGTTTCCTAGTGAAAAATGGGGGCGGGGGTCCTCTCTTTCTAAAAAAAAAACTAAAGCTAAATATCAACTTTTCCTTCTGGAGAACCTTACTTAGTAAGGCCTAAAAGAATAAGACATTAAATAAAGAAGACCGGGCTAAGCCCCGGTGGCGTAGTGGTTGCGCACAGGACTGCGGCCCACTGGGATGGAGGTTCAAATCCAGCAGCGGTTCCACAGGAGCAAAGGCTGGGCCTCCTACTCCCACCACCAGAGGTGGTGCTCCCTCCACCCACCCCCTCCCCCCCCAAAAAAAAGCAAAGAAAGAAAGAAGACCAAAAAATAAGTGATGCATTTGAATGGTGGTGTCTTTGAAGTGCTGTGGGGCCGGCAAAAGAAGCAGCAAAGCTGTCTTGGGAGAAGTACACAGTCAGAATGCCTCTTCGAGGTAAGGAGGGCAGAATGTCATCTCACGTACTTTGAACATGTGCTCAGGAGAAGGACCCTCCCCCTTGGTAAAGCAGAGGGGCAAGGGACAAGAGGCAGATGGATTGACCTGGTGGCTCCATCGATAGGTCCACACCCAAGACCAGCTGTGGGGGTGGCAGAGTAGTTCATCCCGTGGCACACAGGGCCTCTATGCGTCAGAAACAAGTCGCTGGCACCTAACGATGACGACCACAAAAGACTATCGTCCAAAGGTGACAACCTGAACCTCGAGATGCTCCAGCGCAGTCCTGCTCCGATCGACTTCCCAGGCCACCTCTACCTCCTGCTGTCTGCCCGTGAGTGGAACGATCCTGAAGACGGTGCAGGGCTGAACAACATGTCATTGTTCTACGTGAGAAGATTCGTGAGTCTGAATCTGTCCCACGGCAACTAGCAACAGCGATGGCTTTCATGCTTTCTTTGCCTAATGACTCGCTGCTGCTGCTGCTCCTGCTGCTGCTGCTACTACTACATCAACATTATGGGGCAGGGTACAAATGCCCCTGTAAGTCTATGGCCAATTCACAGAAACTACCCGTCCCTTTTTGTCTCCAGCCCTAGTTCTCCTACCCCCTCCCTTGTTACCCATCTTAATTGTTGGCATGTACCAATGTTTTCAGTTCTACAATCGGGCAGTCTGTTCCTACCGTAAATCCCCGTGTACAGGAGCCTATCCACAGCGGAGCACGCACGCAGCAGAGAAGTGGCACGCCCTCCCTTTCCCTGATGTACTCCACCCCTCAGTTACAAGTGATCCCTCTTGGGCTCCTTTTATGGGCTACACATTTTGGTTTAGGATTATTTAGGTATACAGCTCATCTGTTCCTCAAAACCTAAGCTCTGAGAGGGCAGCTTTATAATTTGTTTCTCTTGGGAAAGGTAGTACAGTGGTTGCACTTAATCACTTACTCTATGGCTTCAGGAGGGGAAAGGTCCAGAGCCAAACATATTTAGATTCTGGAATAAGAACACCTGACTTCGTCAGCCTTAAGCAAGTCACTACAGCCTCAGGACCCACATGAGCAAACCATGAAGACCACCATTTAACTCTCACAGAAAGAGCAAGCATCCACTGAGATAACATCTGTGAACACATCTTTTTAATTGTCAAATGCCTTTTAATAATCATCCCATCGGGGTTAATGGAGCAGGAGTCCTTAGAAACTCATCAGCGAGTGCAGCACTATATAAACCAAATGTGTTATTTTAGTGATCACGATTGCATTCCAAAGACTCCACAAATAAGTTAAGCCAAGTGACCGTATTACTGTCTTTGACACAGTCCTGCTGTCACAACATGAATTCAGACATTCCTCTTGTTGGAAGAACTTAAGACTATAAATAACTTTTTAATCCCACAAGGTCAGCTTCATTATAACCCTAATGTCCATATTAAAGTAGCAATGGATCATCTGCTGGCCCATCCACCTAGGGATATGTTTTCTCTTTTTTTTTTTTAGAGGTTGGTGTCAAGTGAATAAAGCGAATGGGGAGGCAGAGCTCAGATTGGCATGAAAAAGAGAAAGCGAGAGATCGTGAGAATTAGAAATCTCCTTGAGAGAAAATGTCACTTAATGTAAATAACCTGTTATGCCAAACCAATTTCATCACTCATGACAAAGAGGGCTTATTCTAGCCTTTCAGACGACTTACTCTGGATATCTTCTTCATTCAGGAATCACTCTAAGAGTCCTGTTAGGTGGAAGTTACTTAGGACCTCACTCAGTACATCTCAAGAACTGAGCCTCCATACTTAGTAGCCATGGGAAAAACACCTGCCTCTCCCAGCTGCCCTGAGAAGTCATTGTAGGCCACAAGAACCAGCATAGGGGAAGGGAGGGAGGAAGGGAGGAAGGAAGGAAGGGAGGGAGGGAGGAAGGATTGATCATGACCAAAGTACATGGGAGAGAATATTCTGTGACAGCTATTACCACCTTCACTATGTGGAAAGGCCATCACAGGAATGGGGAGGATACTGGGCCAAACCTGGCCCCTGACTCAGGCTGAAATGTGATGATGAAGTCAGGACTAGAACTATTGACCTCTCAGGTTCTTTCTTTTCTCCCCCTCCCCCTCCCCCTCTCCCTTCTCTCTCTCTCTCTCTCTTTCTCTTTCTCTCCCCCTCCCCCCCCTTCTCTCTCTCTTTCTCACTTAAGGCAAAGTCACATAACCCATCCGGGCCTAATGCCCACTGTCTACATAGACCCCTTCACTACAGTGCCTGAACTGTGGTGCTGGCCTACCTTGGAAGCACTGTCTCACCCATTCACACACATATGCTGGGGCTGCTTCCAGGGTGGAGTGGTTGCAACTGAGAAGTCAGTCTGAAAACATTTACTCTCTGGCCCTTTACAGAAATGTCTGCAGACACCCGTTTTTAGCACTTGACCTCTCAGAAAGGAGTCGCTGGGAGGTATGGTCAGTGAACACATCTGGCTGCACGCTGAAAGGTTAGAGGTATGAGTCCACTAAGAAGCACCTCGGAACAAAGACCTGGAGACGCACTTCTGAAAAGCCAGCCATCAAGAGCCCAACGGAGAGCAATTCCGGCAATTCTCCCAGGGGGTGCGCCATGAATGGACGTCAGCCCGACTACAACTGGTATTTGTTTCTTAAATATTACAGGTCAAAGAGTGTAACCAACACGTCATGATACATTTTAGATTTCCCTGAAACGGTACTATCTCCCAGATACATGTTCTGTAACAAAAGATTTAATGTATTATGCACAAGTATACAAGTAGTCACAGAGATTAAATAACTAATAAGAGAACAGGACTTTGTAGTTAATAGAATGGTATTAAAATCAGTCAGGTCCAACCAGGAATTTTTAAGTGCCTAGAAACAAATCTGAACATTTTTGTCCTGAAGACTCACGATCTCTAAATTCTGCCAAATTACCATTATTCACTGAGGAAATATTATAAAACTTGTTCCTCAAACGATCCACTCTTTCAACCATCACGTAAACCAAGAGAGGGCAATGTCTCAGGATACAGATGAATTATTTTTCATGGTTTCAAATGTGTAACTATTGCTTACTATGCTCCCTGCCCCACTCTTTTTTTTTTTTTTAATTTCAACGGTGCTGCCAATCATTTCCTGCACTCCCTCCATGCTGGCTGGGGTGTGTCAGTAACTGTGTTCAGGGACGGAGCCCAGAAGAACCTGTCAGGAGCAGCCTTTTCCTCCCCATCCCTGTCCACAGCCCTCCAAAAAAGTCAGACATTGAACCTCCTTTTTGATGATTAAAAAAAGTCCTAAGAATGCAACGATGAATGGACCTGTCAGTGTGACTAAACACAAGAGCACTTATTGTATGGGGGAGAGAAACTGAGGTCTGGGGACATTAACTGGCAGAATCAGTGTGTTCACTAGTTGGTGATGGGACCTGGACCAGAATCTGGTCTACCCCATCATCTCCCTCTCCCTACCCTGCTGAGCATAAAGTGTCATCTGGCGCCAAACAGCTGGATGCTTTCTAAAGTATGTCTGGGGCACCCCTAACGTCGGTAGCAATGTTTACAGGATGTATCCTTGTAAATTGTGCTTATGATTTAAGTGGGTTTTTTTTGTGGCTGTTGTTTTTCTCTAGGAGAGACCATGAGGGATGCTGCCTCGTCCCCCAAAGGGTTAGGAGTCATGATCGCTTGGCGGGTCACCCTAAAAGCTAACAAGGACCCCAGGCTGTCCCTTGTATTTTGTCTGGATGGAAATCAGTTTGAAACAGACACCCCTTCTCTTGCCCCCAGACACAAACTCCCAAGACTAAACAGCAATATTCCATAAAAAGACCAGCTCCAGCCAGTGTTATTATCTGTCTGACATTGGGTTATTCTTGTGAGTAACTCACATATAACACGGGTGTCTGTGATTCTTTGAGTGCCCATGGCAAACCATAATTGGTCAAAAAATAATAAAAGACTTTTTCTGTGACAAAAATACTGCACGGCATGACAGCATGGCAGGGTGACAGCCCTCCGCGAACCACAATGCCGTCTCAATTTACTCCCTCCCCCCCCCAAAAAAAAGTGAAAAGGAAGCAAATTTTAAGAAGAAGCAAAATGGCTTTTTCACTATCAGTGACTGTCATAATTCAAATTTAAATTCATTATGAAATCCCTAAAAGTTTTTGAGTGATGACAGTAATTCTTTCATTAGTATCTCTTCCCCTAAACCCATGCTATACATCAATGTATCATTCAGAGCAGAAACCTGGCAAAAGGTACAAGTCTATAACCCTTCCCAGAACCAGAAGGCAGGTTTTTGACAATTTTCGACCCCACCCCCCTGTCCCCCAGGGCATGGCTATTCCCGAAGCAAAAGTTGAAATTCCATCATCACCTACCATATTTTATAACATGAGTCAAATCTTATGCAAAGCCTACTTACTCATCACCAAGCCGATAAAACCTGGAGCTGATTCATGCACATTTTTCATGAGGGACTTAATCTACAACCTGCCTTCTGGCCCCATCACCGCGCAGCTTCATACATGATAAGGAGCACTCGCCTCCTTGCCATGCCTCGAGGAAGCCAAAGCTCCAGGCTTTAAAATTATTCAAGAATCTAGGAAAACAATCCCCCCAAAGAAGCACATCTGCACTCAGAAACAGAACCCCATGCCCGCCTAGGGCGGTGTGAACTGAGAAGGGGGGCGGGGGTGGGGGGGGTCTCCAACCGCTCCGACCTCCCAGCCACAGAGCCATCGGTGAGGGACCAGCGCGGGCCGGGGAGGCACTCACCCACTCTGAAGTTCGTGGCCGTCAGCGTGTCGGCGGCGTGACCATTCTCACTAATGAGAGTGGTGGTATTCCCCTTCTCACAGCTGTTCTGACAGCTGCCCTTGGTGCAGGTCACTTTACAGATGCTCGGAGTAAACACCACCTTGATGCGACCAGTGTGGTTACTCACTAGGAGCGGAGGCAGGGAGAAAAAGAACAATAAACACATCAGCTTAGTATCCATGAACTTGCCTTGGAAAGTTTAAAAAAAAAAAAAGGAAATTTTTTTTTATAAAAAAAAAAAGGAGAAGAATTAGAAAGGAGTGAGAAGGGGAGAGAGAGAGAGAGAGCCCACAACCCGACAGGTTTAAGGAAAGAGGGCAGCCTTGACTGCTCCCCGCTCTGGATCCTGTGGTGTCTCTGAAACAGGAGTAGGAAGCTTAGCAAACAGAACTCTGGGACGCGCTCCAAAACCACATTTGAAGTCGAGTCACTGGAGTGGGATTACTAACCACAATGCTGCACTTTATTCCCGGGCAGACAAAGAGCAGCACCGAGGGCACCACGGATGAAAGGGCCAACCCTGACGGGCAGATGTAATGCAAAGGGCTTGGCCGGGAACCTGGTGGTGAAGAAACGCTTGGGTCCTTCCACTCACATACTTTCCCGATTTCTCCACGTATGAAGTCACTCTCTGCAGCCCGACCCCTGGAAATGTTTTAAGCATGCGGCATGTCTGAAAACATCTGTCTCAAATCTCCTGGCGCTCCGAGCCGAAGTGATCAAATCCTGTGACGCAGCTGCGGGAGCCCGTTGCTTTTTCACAGCGCGGAGGCAGGAGTTCTCCGTGGGCAGCAACGCGACCTCCGGTTCCGTCTTGCTGTGCACAGCACCCAGCTAAGAAAATCAGTGGCGAGGGAAGGCGCGGGGCTAAAGAGCTGTCTCGAGTCAAATACCTCAGACTATTCTCAGACCACCTCCAGCACGTCTTCCTTGCCCTCCATGAGCCTCTTTGAAAAACCAAATCTTACAGCCCAACCCCACAGTGCAAGTGGCACAGGGCAACACAGGGGCCCTCACCTCCCAGTCACAGGCGCCAGGTGGTGTCAGGGATACACGTGGGGCTGTGATCAGCACGGTGGCCGGTTCAAAACTCCCGGTGTCTCCGAGGGAGACACACTTGGCTTCCTACTCCCATAAACAGTTTCTTTAGTCTCGGCTAAAAAATACCCCAGAGGGTCGTGATGAGCCAGCACACACTTGGTGGTGGGGAGTGGTACACACACTCAGAGTCACACGCGGTGTTCTTCTTGGTTCAATCAGGAGCTCATGGTATGCCTCTGGACAAGTCATTTCACCTCTTCTGCAAACCATACCAAAACAAAAACCCCAAACAAGCAGAGCTGAGGTTTCCTGGCCATGGCTAGCTTTTCATGTCTCCAGCAAGAATCTGTCAACTACCACACCGGGGCCAAATCCCTCTGAAGTCCAGCCCTCTGTTTTTGTAAATAAAGTTTTATTGGAACACAGCCACCTCATTCATTGTACCTTGTCTATGGGGACCTTTCTGCATACCAAACAGTGTTTGCAAAGTTGCAGCAGCAGAATGACTCGCAAAACAGAAAATCCGTACTGTCTCCCCTTTCTCTCTCTCTCTCTCTCTCTCACACACACACACACACACACACACACGTAATTGTCAACCTCTGGCCTAGCTAAAGTTTAGCTGATGCAATGTCCTGAATTCCTGATGTGAAGGAGAGCACACCAACAAAGTGAGAAGTTTCCTTGCAATATCATCATGGCTTTCTCAGGTGCCACGGGAAGTCGGTATGTGGTCCCACCTGGGCCCCTCTTCAGAGTCAGCCTCCAATCTAAATGTTTGCCTCCTTGGGAAATTACCATTCCAAAAATCTGTCTTGATTTCTACATCTGTCGCGTGCCCCAAACAGGCCCTTCGTCCTCCTAGGAGACTAGCTTAAGTGAAGATGGTGGCAGCGGTGAAGGGCTGAGGCAATGAGAGAGCAGTGTCCTTCCTGTGGACCACTGAACTTCCACCGTGGCCCAAGGTGAAACTGACTTAGGGTTCTGTTTCTCCTCTATACCCATAGCCCCTTTCCATCAGCAAGGCTTCTCCTCCTGCAGACTGCTTTGGTTTGATAAGGACTCTCCTTTCAGGGAATTACTCAGGATGCCTCTGGAGACCCTCAGACAATACCAACTATGGTCACAAAGTAATCTGAGGTACAAGGGCTTTGAGAACCTCCACGGAGGATGCTATGAAAGATAAAGATTCGAATGAGGCTTGAAGACTTCCCGATTCAAGTCTGATCCATGTGTTTGGGTTTCATGCATCGCGTAGACATCCAGTCGATATGTACACACTCACTCTGTGGCTTCTGTTGTGTGTGTGCGCCACTGAATGGATTCTAACTCCTAGCCACCATCTGAGACAGATGCTATGGGGCCAGTTAGGTTTATAGGTGGGTTCAAACAATTGGATTTTGGGTTAGCAGCCAAGCACTTAGTAATGTGCCACCAGGCCTCCTTTTGAACACCCGTGGTGAGGAGGTCCTGGTAATGCTGTGAGTTAAACATTGAGCTATTAGCCACAAGGTTCGCAGTTCAAATCCACCAGCTATTCCAAGGGAAAGAGCCGAAGCTGTCTATTGCTGTAAAGATTTACAGCCTCAGAAACCCTAGAGAAGGTCACTTGCACCAGAATGGCCTTCCGGGTGGCAGGATGGTGACAGGGGAAAGGAAGTCTGGTGGTGTCTTGCCTGAGAGCTCAGCTACCAAAAGAAAGCTCTTCTGTGGGAGAGAGATGTAGAAGTCAGCTTCCGTTCAGACTGCAGACTTGGGAGCCCCGTGGGAGAGTTCTACTCTGCTCTGGGGAGTCAGAATTGATACAGCAGCAACAGGCTGGCTTTTCTCTTCGTTTCTTTCCGTGACAGGGCACTACAGTCCAGCACATTCTAGTGTTCAACAGTCCCTGTCAAGTTCTCCTCTTTTTCTGACCTACAAAATGTTCTTGTGGGAACTGGAGCTCATCATTCCTATGTCAGCTATGCATGGTCCCACATGCTAAGGCCCCTTCCACAGGCCAATCCTTCAACCACTTAATAACTGCCATGGGATCCAAGACATTTTAAAGAAAGCTGAAAGGATGGTCTGAAGAAATTCCTTGGGTTGGCCTTCTCATTGCATAGGGAAACAACTTCTCCAGAGAAGTAACAAAATCTCCACTCCTTACATTGCTTCTTGAAGATCGGAGATGAAGAGTGAACTACCCCAGTGGTCTTCCAGCAACTTGCAGGCAAGAGGAAGCAAAGGGACCGCTGAAGGTCAGAATCAACTTGATGGTCAGTTCTTTGTTTTGTTTTCTTAATGAATGCTTTATACTGACAGTGTCCATAGTGTCCATTCCAGTACCGGACACCACAGGTTTTCAACGGCTGATTTCTCAATAGATCTCAAGGTCTGTATGCCAAGGTG